>PVJN01001530.1:8886-84609 GCA_004026805.1 Lasiurus borealis
ATATATATATATATATATATATATATATATATATATATATATATATATATATATATATATTTAATGAAATCAGCTCCTATTGTCTTCACGATGCATAGCTCTATTCATCAAACTCCCCACCCTAATAATAATTTATGTTCCTAGACTAGAGGCCACACGGTTAAGGTAACACTGGAGCGTGACTTGTCGTCCAAATAATTCTTCAAGGGAAATGAGTTAGGTGGAAGGTGTGGATGGTGTGCCCAGAGAGAGCCAGACGTAACCCTGCCTCCAGGACAGAGGTGCCTCACCTGGGCATCAAGTGATGAGACATCCCGGCAGCTGGTGAGGAAGGCTGGGAGCAGTAGTAACAGGCAGGAGCCGTGCAGTCACTCCGATGCTTCCCTCTGTTATAGACGCAGCTCATCCAGTCAGTCACCTGTTGGATAAGGAATGTGTCGGTCAGATCCCAGTGAGGGCAGAAGGTGTTATTATTCTCCAACGTTTTTGCCTTTTACCCCCGTAAGAGGATGATACATCCTCAACCATCTTCTGGGTCTTTGAAGGTGAAAATACCTGGAACAGACCTGAATTTAATCTTCAGCTTTTCATGAGTCATTGTGAACTCAGCGAGATTGGTGGTGATGTGTGTAGGGGGGATGTTTGTTAATGCAGCAAATGCTGACTGATACTCTCTGTGCTTGGAGTGGAGGGCTGAACAAATCAGACTACTATTCCCTGTCTCATGCCAGTTCCAATCTGAGGAAGACTACAGCTGATGGACAAGGAGTTACAACAGACTGTTCGAGGGAGGGGCTTGGGAGTTGATAGCAGGAAGCCTCATCCCTCTTATGGGGTCTGTGGCCACAAATGAGGTCACAGGCCTGGGAGGTTTCTTGACTTGCCTCCGATCTGGGGTGTGGATCTCATAGGAGGTGAAATAATGGCCTCTCAAGATGCCCGTGCCCTAATCCCCCAGAATCTGTGACTAAGTATGCTTTACGGAAATCGGAGATTAACATTGCCGGTAGAATTAAGATGGCTAATTAATAAATTATCCTGGATTATCTGCTGGGCCCAATGCCATCGGAAGGGTCTTTTAAGAGGAAGAAGGGGGCCCAGGAGAGATTGTTAGAATCAATCTGATCGCAGAGAGAGATCACCGGATGCTATGCCGCTGGCTTTGAAATTGAGGGAAGTGGCTATAAGCCAAGGAATGCAGCTGATCTGGAAACCAGAAAGGCAGGGAAATGGCATCTCCCTCCAGCTCCCGGAAGGAATGCAGCCCTTCCAACACCTTGGTTTCCTCCCAGTGAGACCCACGTCAGACCTCTGACCCTCCAGCACCATGAGATAATATATTTGCACTAGAGGCCCGGTGCATGAAATTCATACACTCAAGGGTGAGGGGTCTGTCAGCTTGCCCTGTGCTCTCGCAGTCCAGGAGCCCTCAAGGGTTGTCCTACTGATGCTTTAAGCTCACTCTGGGCTAAGCCATCAGTCGGACATCCTTAGCACTGGAGGAGTGCACTGACCACTAGGGGGCAGCTCCTGCATTGAGCATCTGTCCCCTGGTGGTCAGTGCACATCATAGCGACTGGTCATTCTGCTGTTTGGTCAATTTGCATATTAGCCTTTTATTATATAGGATATTTTTTATTGATTTCAGAGAGGAAGGAAGAGGGAGAGATGGAAACATCCATGATGAGAGAGAATCATGGATTGGCTGCCCCCTGCACGTCCCACACTGGAGATTGAGCCCCCAACCCAGCGTGTGCCCTGATTGGCAATTGAACTGTGACCTCCTGGTTCCTAGGTCGATGCTCAACCACGAAGCCTTGCGGGCCCGGTTGATGCTCCCTTTTGTAGAGGCATCGCAGCAGCGACTGCAGGGGAACTCCCTCCATCCATCGCAGGAGGCGCCTCCACGGGCTGTGCAGGGCGGCCCTCTGACGCTGGGGGCAGTGAGCGTGGGCAGGTCAAGCTCAGACCGTGTTGAAGCCGCAGGCTGCCTCTCCCTGGGACCTGGCCTCCCGTTTGTAAACCGGCAGGAGCCGCTTTCCGCTGGGCGCGTTGCCCCGGAGCCTCTGTTCCCTCTCCCTCCCAGGCCGGGGGCAGGTGAACCTGCCTCCCTTCAAAGTGTCCACGCGGGAGAAGGGCACCCGGGAGGGGTGAGCGCCTCTGAGAGCAGCCCTCTCTGAGGTTCGGCCCGGCGACCTGGCTCGCCCCGCTCCAGCGAGAGCCCCCTGCAGCTCGGGGTCAGCCCGCTGCACTGTCCGCACCGGCTGCCTGCAACCCCCACCGCGCTCTTCCCAGAAGAAAGGCTGGGGGTGGCCCCATTCTGTGAGGACAAACTCAGTGGACAGTGTGCCTCGCTCCAAAGGGCTGTCTCCCAGCCTCTGAGAGGCGGGCAGGCAGCCTGCAGCCTCTGTGAGGTCCCCGAGAGGAGCAGGAAGCATTGGGGACCAGGGGAATCTATGGGATCAAGCAATTGGCACCCCCTGCACCCCTCCTGGCCCAGATACCTGCACCACCTTTAGGATGCTGCCCTCACCCGGGGAAACAACAATCAGGATCTTCTTATTTTCTTTTTCTTTTTCTTTAAATATATTGTATTGATTTTTTTACAGAGAGGAAGGGAGAGGGATAGACGGAAACATCGATGAGAGAGAAAGAAATCGATCAGCCGCCTCCTGCACGCCCCCTACTGGGGATGTGCCCACAATCAAGGTACATGCCCTTGACCGGGAATCGAACCTGGGACCTTTCAGTCCGCAGGCCAACGCTCTATCCACCGAGCCAAACCGGTTTCGACTTAACTTCTTTTCCTCTAAGAGGAATTCTTTTGTGGGGTTGAAGGAGGGAGGAAGGGGGAGAGGGGAAGGACCCATCTTGGAAAGGTCACTGTCCCGGCTTTGATTCAGCCTGGCTGTGGCTGTTCTGCATCCAGGGCCTCTCCCCAGGGGTCACCTTTCCCTCCGTCCTCTCTCGCTTTGTCCCCTGCAGGAGGGGAGAGCAGACAGCGCCGGGGGACCCCGCCGGCTCTCTCCCTCCCTATCCCTGAACCAAACCTCGGCAGTTCTTTTCCTGTGTGCCCACAGCCAACGGGGAAGGGAAATGGGGGTGGGACGGCCGTTTCAGGAAAAACAGCCAGGCTGATCTCACTCAGGACCTATGGGCGGTGGGGGTCGGGGGGAGGAATAGGACGCTGCACACACACATACAGATTGCCTCAGTTTCATGGAACTTGTATGATTAGCCATAGACAGGTTTACTGCCCCAGCCCACCTGCTCAGAAGAGGTGTCCGCGGTTAGGGAGACACCAGACAAAGGGGCTCCTGCACAGAAGCCCCGAGGGAAGGAAGCAGGAATCACGGCGCCCAGAGCACTGTCAAGTGTGAACGCCGGCATGGGAAAATGAAACACCCTGCTGGATTCTCACCGAGGTGCCCGGGGAGACATGACGTGCCTGGCATTCGGACTTGCAGGAAGCCCGGTTTCCCGGCTCAGGCACAGCGCGCACGTTCGCCCTGGGCGTCGCCGGCCACCTCCCCAAGTCTGGCCCGGTTCCCGCGGATGGCCGAGAAACGTGGGCCCGAGTCCCCTCCCCTCCCCCGCCCCTGCCTTTCTCCCCGCACGTTCCCTGAACTCAGCCTTCCCCTTGGCTGTGTCTCCTTCCAGGTGCAGGTCACTTACAGTGACCTGGACTCCTGGGCCTGACCAGAGGACCCAGCCCTGGCCAGTGTGGCTCAGGCTCGGAGCGCTGCCCCGCCTGCTGAGGGGTCGCAGGTTCCATTCCTGGTCAAGGGCACGTACCTGGGTGGTGCAGGTGTGATCCCCACCCAGGTGGAGCCACATGCTCAAGGCAACCAACCAATTTCTCCCTCTCATCTCTCTGTCTTCCCCTCCTTTCTCCCTTCCACTCTCTCTAAACGTTAACGGGGAAGATACCCTCAGGGGAGGATAAACAACAGCAAAGAGCATCACACCCTTGTGGGCAGAGAGCGTAAGTGGGACCCCCCGAAAGCTGGCGCACCCAGGCCCCTCAGTGCTCAGGGGACAGCTGATGCTATAAGGAAATGGAGAGTGGGGACCAGCTTCCATTGTGTCTGATATTTTTGGACAATCACAACATTGCCCGGAGCCCGGCTGGCATGGCTCAGGGGTTGAGCATCAACCCAGGCACCAGGAGGTCACGGTTCGATTCCCGGTCAGGACACAGGCCTGGGTTGCAGGCTCCATCCCTGGTGGGGAGCGTGCAGGAGGCAACCAATCCACGATCCTCTCATTATTGGTGTCTCTCTCTTTCCCTTTCCCTTCCTCTCTGAAATCAACAAAATTTTTAAAATATATTTTATTGCCTTTTTTTACAGAGAGGAAGGGAGAGGGATAGAGAGTTAGAAACATCGATGAGAGAGAGACATCCATCAGCTGCCTCCTGCACACCCCCCACTGGGGATGTGCCCGCCACCAAGGGACATGCCCTTGACCGGAATTGAACCTGGGACCCTTCAGTCTGCAGGCCGACGCTCCATCCACTGAGCCAAAGTGGTTAGGCTGAATGTTTTGTTTTTTTAAAAGAAAGCATTGCCCGGAAATGGTCCACGATTCCTATTTTAATAGCCTCCCTGGGACCGGCGCGGTTTCTGCAAACAAAGGAGCCCACACATCTCCGCCGGCAGACAGTGCGCGGCCCTCCCGCCGGAGCGCTGAGGTCAGCACGAGCGAACAAAGCGGCCCGTCCTCTGAGGAGAGACCCCGCGCCGCAGCTCGGCGGCTTCCCCGGACAAAGGCGCCTTTCTCCGAGCCCTCAAGAGCCGGGTGTCCCACGTGACCTCCGCTTTCATCCCCTCGGGCTTGTGTCTGATGACGGTCTCAGAGGGATGAAGGGGACGCTGTTCTGGGCACAGAGGAAAACAGCAGGGGCCTGGGTCACTCGCCGCCGTGGCTCTTCCCTTTCACTGGCCGCGTGTCCGGCACCGTCCCGGGTGGCCCTCCTCTGTCAGCCTGGAGGCTCTGGGACCCAGGGCGGCGGTCCTCAACCTTCCTTGTGCCGCGGCCCTTGAATGCGGTGCCTCGTGTGGTGCTGACCCCCAACCGTAAAATTATTTTCGTTGCTACTTCATCGCTGTCATTTTGCTACTATTAGGAGTCATCATGTAAATGGCTGTGTTTTCCCATGGTCTCAGGCTCTACAGGAGGCGGTTCTCAAACTGTGGGTCACCTAAGACCTTTGGAAAAAACATATACAGTGGTACCTCAAGATAGGAGTTTAATTCGTTCCGTAACCTTGAGGCATGGGAAACTATGAGACACTCGAGTCGCAGTAAACTGGTGGGTCGTGTGCAGCCGGCAGATCCTCGCGATGACTCCTATCTCAAATGTTGCTCGTATTTCAAAGCAAAAATCGCTTGCTCCACGGCTCGTATCTCAAAAATCTTGTATGTTATGGCACTCGTATTTCGAGGTACCACTATATTTACATTATGATTCATGAACAATAGCAAAATGACAGTGATGAAGTAGCAACGGAAATAATTTTACCGGTTGGGGGTCACCCCAACATGAGGCACTGTATTAATGGTGTTGTGGAGCAAACTGGAGAGAACGGCCACTGGAGTCCAGACCAAATTAAAATTCAGGGAGCCTTTATTAGCCGGCAGGCGACTGCTCTGCCTTTCTCCCCACAGGGAGTCCAGAGAGCAGCAGCCCCGACCCTTTGTGCAGGACCGATTTCAAGCACATTTACCACATCCTGTTTTTTGCAGAGCAAGCAACCCAAGACAAAACAGTTTCTCCCGAGCAATGTCAGGGTCGTGCCGTTGGCGACCGTGTTATTTACAGGGTCATCCTGTTCTTCGGAAAGCTGACAGTGCTCTACGTTCTATCTGGCAAGGCTATTCTGGGAGGTGCAGCTAGGATCCAAGGCTAAGTGGACTAGGAGGAAGCATGCTCAAACACTCCTGCTCTCTAACCAAGGGTCGTGGTACTAGACAGGTTGAGAACCAGGGCCAAGGAATCCATCTGCGATGCATTTCAGGGGCTTTGGTGAGCCATCAGAGGCCGACCACAGGGGTGGATGCCAGACTGCGAGGCCGTTCCTTCTGGAAAACGAGGCCATGGGACAGGAAGGAGCCGGGGCAGACACGCACCCCCTCAGCCTCCTGCCACTCTGGGTTATTGGGTCCCTGCAGCCTGAGCTGGCCTACAGTTCAGACACCACAGAAATGTATGTGACTTCCGCAGGAGCCACACACTGTAAAGAACAACACCCGCCGAAACCGGTTTGGCTCAGTAGATAGAGCGTCAGCATGCGGACTGAAGGGTCCCGGGTTCCATTCTGGTCAAGGGCATGTACCTTGGTTGTGGGCACAACTCCAGTGGGGGGTGTGGAGGAGGTGGCTGATCGATGTTTCTCTCTCATCATTGTTTCTAGCTCTCTCCCTTCCTCTCTAAAGAACAACACGCATTTCCTTTTATTCCTGGAGACAGATACGGGTGGGACAGCCCACAACAGCTCTGGGTTTCACACCTGCCCCACACTCTCTCTATATATAACTTTGTATTAATTTGGGCTAACTAGCCCTCTCGAGAGCTGAGTGAGGCAGTGGGCATCATCCTCTGGGCACGGTGCGCAGGGCACGGTGAGTGTTTTGCAAGAAATGCCCCTGTGACTCCTCTTCTTAGGGACACAGCACGTTGAAGAAGGAGGAAGAGACTTGGCAATTCTTGCCACCCTGAGCGCCGGGGGAGGGAACAGCGTTCAGGTGTCACCAAAATGGCCCGGATGGGGGACTCCGGCCTGCATCCTGTCCCCCCAGTTCTGAGTCCGTGGCTGGGCCTCTTTATCTTTCTGTCACTGAGTTTCCCAGGAGACGCTTCTTCCTCCTTGTAGTTCCTGGCCTGTAAGGTGGGCAGGGCTAGGGGGTCCGGGCGGGGGGAATGGGAATGGCAAGAGACACACCATGCAATGTGCAGATGATGCTTCATTAGGCTGTATGAACCAATGTCACCCCAATAAATTTAACTTTAAAAATAAATTTAAAAATATATAAACAAGCTTAGATTATTATGGCAGAGCAAAAAAAAAGGAAAAGGCATCTAAATGAAACAGGGTAGAGATGCGAGGTGGGTGGCAGAGTCTCCCCAGGGTGCCCCCAAAAGACCTGAATCTCAAAGACAGACGATGGGACAAGTTATAATGCAACCCCCTCCCTGACCCCCAAACTATTGTCTCAGGGAAAAGGGATTATCTCTGAACGTGCTTAGTAAACACATGCTTTCTAGAACATTGCGGCTGCTGGGAACCTCCGCGTAAGGCTGCACCTTGCCCTTGCTTCCAGAGCTCAGTGGGGTTCAGGAGAGTGCATCCTTTCTCTGCTGCTGCAAAGCAGGCCTGGGCCTCCAAACTCTAACCTGGAGCCTTAACTGCATGAGGAGACCAAGGGTGGGGAGTGGGGGGGGGAGGGTAAAGAGCGGGGAGCCAGCCGCGGGCACAGGCCTGGATAGAGCGACTGTCCCAACGAGAAAGCTGATTCCCAGGATCCGAGCCCTCCAGCCCCTCAGCGGACCTGCTGGAGAGAGACTCACAAACACACACACAAGAGTAATTGCAGCGAGGATACCGCCACGCAGGGGAGGAAGCGCCGGGGATAGTCCTGCGTTTCCCAAGAGCCAGGCAGCGGCGCCCCGGGCCATGAAAGCACCTTGGCGAGCAAGGACGGTGACCGCAGTGACAGCCCGACAGTGTTGTCTGGGCTCCCAAAGGAGGGGGTGAGCGTGGACTTGCAGTCCTTCAGAAAACCCTTCCGCGCGGCGGACCGGGAGAACCGGGCCGCCTCCATCACGCGCGCTAACCCTGACAGCATCGGTCGGCTGAAAAGCGGGGCCGTGTCGCTGTTCTGGGGAACGCGGTTGGCCCCGGGGGGGGGGGGGGAAGAGACTGTCACTTCAGATTGAGCACAGGGCCTGTTGGCCACGGAAGGCCTGCTCCACTGGGGTCACGAGCCCTCAGCTCCAGGCCTGTGTTTGTCTGCGTGGCCGTGGGGCTCCAGAGAGTCACTCAATGTACTCGTCAGGACAATGAGCTCTAGACGCCGTCGCAATAACTCCATCATGCTGTCATCCTGACATGTGGCACCTTGCTTTCTCTCTGGCACCGCCGTGTAGTGAGGGCACAGAGGGCTCTGCTCCATGTAGCCACTCGGGGGCCCAGGCTAAAGGTCGCACCGTGTGTGTGTGTGTGTGTGTGTGTGTGTGTGTGTGTGTGTGTGTGTTTTAGCACCTGATTCTCGGGGTCAGCTCAGGGGTTAACCTCCAACCTGCAGGTGGGAAAGAGACAAAGAGATGGAGGGCCAGCGGAGACAGGAATATTCCACCGTAAAATCTCCCACGTGCAAAAGGGGAGAAGAGCGGGCACGGAGCAGGTGCTGACCTGCAGCCATGTGGGCACCTTGCGGGCAGGCCCGGAGGCCGCCTCCCCTGGCAGAGGGCGAGGTCGCAGACTTCCGTCCGGCAATTCGGGCGGACCGAGTGGGTCCTTCTCCATCAACGGTCCCGCGTGACCCGCTGGGAGTCTTTTTCTGGTTCCTTCTCTTTCATGTCTGCGGTGCTGGGAAAGAACTTGCCTTGGATTTTTGGAGTCTGCTGTTTGCGGACGGAAGGTCAGAGAGCCACGGGCTGTTTTAAGCCTCGAATCGTCAAGGATTTGTTTTCGTCTGAAAGTGTCACTGGTTAGACGATCCTCAGGAAACCTCAGTAGACGTCTGGTCTTTTTTTCCTCCAGCCAGTTCCGTGAGCCAACAGCCGTTCCCAAAGGTCTTTCCTGGACGCATTTCTCAGACCTCCCTTCTCCTTTGCTTCCTCGCCCCCGTGCCTCTCTCCCTCTCAATTTCGAGGGACCTATCTCGGTTAGGGTTCAGTGGAAAGACCGCAGGCCTCATCCCATCTCCGTGTCAGGCTGTGCTTCTTTACACGCAGACTCTGGGGTTTATTTTCTGCCATCTGGGGTCCGGAATCGGTCCGTTTTTTTCTGATCCTTCCAGGGTCTACATTCCCGGACTCTGTCTGTTCCCTTTCATTTTTTTGCTTAGAAACCGGCTAATGGTCCCCTGAGTGCCTCTCCTTTCTGTAAGGCCTTGTCAGACGGCCAGGATTTGCCAGGCGCTCCCAATATTCGATCTTCCGCCGGAGATGAGGCCATTACCACCTTCCAATCGAACCCACATCAGAGGCCCCGTCCTCGGCTCCGGCCGGTGCTGAAGGCTGACGGGTTTCTGGATGCGCTGAGCGGGTCGTGTTTCAGGAAGAGAGCGCTCCTCCAGGTCTTCCGAGCAGGAAGGAGCGGAAGGCAGGCAGTCAGAGGCGGGCTCGGTCCCTGGAGGTGCCAGGGAGACAGGCCTGGGACGTACCCGCCCTCCTCTCTGAGCCCTCAGTGGGGGGGGGGGGGGGGAGGAGACACTTGAACCTGTAAGTGTCTTTATTTGTTTACTGTTATGACGCATGTTCCATAAGAGGTTCTGGACTTTCAGTGATGATTATGTTACACCAGTGCTTTAGTGGTGGCAGGATCCTGCCTTAAGGCCAGGTACTAGAACTAGGGGGGCTGGGGTGGTCAGGTGGTCTTTTAGAACGCTCTGTATTTCTTCAATATTTTTCTATAAATCTAAAACTGTCTTAGATTTAAAAGTTTATTTAAAAATTGGGAAAAATAAAATAAAAAAATAAATAAAAATTGGAAAAAGCCCCGGCCGGCATGGCTCAGCGGTTGAGTGTCGACCTATGGACCAGGAGGTCACGGTTCGATTCCCAGTCAGGGCACATGCGCGGTTGCGAGCTAGATCCCCCGTGTGGGGCGTGCAGGAGGCAGCCGATCCAATACTCTCTCTCATCGTTGATGTTTCTATCTCTCTCCCCGTCTCCCTTCCTCTCTGAAATCAATAAAATAGATTAAAATAATAATAATAAATAATAATAAAAAGTGAAAAAAAAATAGCTTACGGTTACCAATCATGCAGTAAAGTTAAAGCGAGACTACTGGAATAAAGAGTTATAAATATTTCCACCAACATCCAGAGAAATGCAGAAAGCACTTATGTTTTTTTTAAAATATATTTTATTGATTTTTTTACAGAGAGGAAGGGAGAGGGATAGAAAGTCAGAAACATGATGAGAGAGAGACATCGATCAGTCGCTTCCTGCACGCCCCGCACTGGAGATGTGCCCACAAGCAAGGCACATGCCACTGACCGGAATCGAACCTGGGACCTCTCAGTCCGCAGGCCGACGCTTTATCCACTGAGCCAAACCAGTCTCGGCAGCACTTGTTGTGTTAATCAGTGAGAAGTCCGAGGAGTCCCACAGGAAAGAGCAACGCCACAGAAGCAAACCCAGTGGCCAACAGACAGGTCCTCCCCTTCTTTCGTGACGGAAGAAATTCGAATAAAAGATGAGTGAAGGTTTTTCAGCTCCCGGTTTGGCGAAGACGAGAGGCGGACCCTGGACCAGGGAGACGGGTGGAGGGAGGAGGCTGCACATGGTATGGAGGGGATGACGCCTTCTGGAAAGGACCCGTGGCAACAGCTGTCCACACGCCAAAGGCGGCCCAGGCCCGGGAGCGCCACTTCCCGGAGGACACCCCACGGGAAGAGTCCTTCTGGGCCCAAGCGTGTTCCTTGCGGGACGCTCCTTGGAAGTGTGTTTGTCACATAGAAGGTGGAAACACCTAACTGCCCATCAACAGGGACGGGTATAACCAACCCCCAGCACGCCCAGAACCCTCTCCCTTCAGCCCCCGGGGAGAGTCAGGCGCTGCCGGGGACATTGTCAGCGACAACCGCCGTTCCCACAACCGCGGTTCTGCTATTATCTCCTGTGTGTGCACGCACAGAGCTGGGTGTGTGCTTGGGCCTTAGGAAAGGAGCGTGAAGAACGAGCAACAGGAGGTCAGCTCTGTTCGGGGGAGGGGAATGGGGAGGGGGAGGAGAAGGATTAGAGGCACTGCCTTGCCTTTTGCTATATACGGTGGTCTTACTGGAATTTTTTGCAACGGAAGTGCACTCGCTTTTCTTGTGATATTAAGAATAAGAAGGGCCAAGACCGGTTTGGCTCAGTGGATGGAGCGTCGGCCTGCGGACTGAAAGGTCTCAGGTTCGATTTCCGTCAAGGTCATGTATCTTGGTTGCAGGCACATCCCCAGTAGGGGGCGTGCAGGAGGCGGCTGATCGATGTCTCTCTCTCTCTCATTGATGTTTCTAACTCTCTATCCCTCTCTCTTCTTCTCTGTAAAATATCAATGAAATATATTTTTTAAAAAAAGAATGAGAAGGGGAAAAAAGGCAAACAAAAAAGGGAAGGAGAGAGGGAGGGAGGGAGAGAGGGAGAAAGGAGGGAGGGAAGAAGGAAGGAAAGAAGGGAAGGAAGGAGGGAGGGAGGGTGGGAGGCAGGCAGGCAGGCCCGGTCTGCGTGCATTTCATTCTCCCCGGAGCTCCCCCAGAGCCTCACAGCTAACGACCAGCCTCTCTGGCGCAGGTTTCAGAAGTCACAGGTTCGACCTCTGTGAAGCACCATCGACCTCTGTGATGGCGGCTTCCTGGAACCATTGACCGGTCAGCTTCAAACGGGCACTTCAGACACGAACAGCGGCCACACATTTAAAAAGACAGCATCTCTCCAAACCCGCAGAGTTAGGGGTTGGGGAACTCACACACACACACACACACACACACACACTGCACACCTCCCGTGCCAGCAATGCTAACACAAACCACGGCGGGTAGTCAGAGACCTCTGAAAAGCCGGTCATCACAAGGTCGTACTAGAGGCAAGGTACCTTTCGACCCACGCTGGTGTTTCTGGGGGCTTCCCGCATGCAGCTCAGTAACAGAGAGCTGCTTCTTTGTGACAGGCAGGGTGTATCAGTCAGCTGACGCTGCATAAGGAACCACCCCAGAATTCTGTGGCTGAAACCGCAGGCCTTCTGCCTTCTCTGGGGCCTGGGGACCTGCCGGGTGCCCTCCTCTCGGCCAGGCTCACTCACCCACGTGTCTGCGGTCGGCTGACAAGACACCCGGGGGCTGTGAGCGGGGACTGAGTAGCCAGCTGCGGCAAACAAAACCCAGGCCACCAGGGAAATCTGAATTCCAGACAGACAGCCGCATTCCTTGTATAAATGACGGCCCCGGAGATCCGGCTCCGGAATGCCTGCGGATCAAATGGCGCAGCTCCCCTGCTCCTCATGTCCCCGGGAGGCCAGCTGGTGGCCGAAGGAGCCTTGGCTCTGAGTGTTCCGGTATCTCAGCGGCCACAGGCAGCCACACGGCTGAGCCACGGCTGGAGACTGGGAGGCAGCCACGAGACCAGCGTCGCCGGTACAGGCAGGGCATTGAAGAGAGCAGAGCTATGGATGCAATACTGGCACGAGACTCTGGAAAAGGGCTCCCAGCAGTGGGGGCACTTGCGGAGGCAGCCAGTAGATGTGTCTCTCTCACCTCTCTCTCTCTCTTTCTCTCTTTCTTTCTCTCGCCCCACCCTCCTTTTCTGGTCTCTTTGAAGAATGGAAAGACTATCCCCAGGTGAGGCTTAACCAAATATATATATATATATATATATTCCTTAAGATCTTCCTGCTACACCAGATTCCGAAGTCTGGGCACCCAGGGGTGGGGTGCAGGACTCCGTGGGCACAGCACCCCTGCTGGGAGCCACAGCCGGCAGCGTGACTGACAGCAGCTCCCTCAGTACGCACGGTGAGGGCCCTCGCTAAGTGGACCAGGAACCAGCTCTGCTCCTGCCGGCACTTCAGGGACCATCAGAAAGGGGTGGGGCACCTCCAGAGGAGAAAGACCTTCAGCCTGAAGGTGGAGAGTTTTTTGTGTTGTTTTTTTTTAATATATTTTGTTGATTTTTTTACAGAGAGGAAGGGAGAGGGATAGAAAGTTAGAAACATCGATGAGAGAGAGACATTGATCAGCTGCCTCCTGCACGCTCCCTACTGGGGATGTGCCCACAACCAAGGTACATGCCTTTGACCGGAATCGAACCTGGGACCTTTCAGTCCGCAGGCCGATGCTCTATCCACTGTGCCACACCGGTTCCGGCGGTGGAGAGTCTTGATGGCCTCCCAGCTCTGCCACCAAGCAGGTCACATCCCTGGTCAGCTCACCAGTCAAGACAGGAAACACAGGAGCAGCCTCCGCTGCCGCACAAGCAAAGGGCGAGGCGGAAACAAAGGGATGAACTGACAGTCCAACGTCCCAGGGGTGTGAGGGAGGGGCCGACGGTCCAACATAGCAATGATGGTGGCCTGGGGAGGCCGCCCCTTTTGGGTCCTTCCTCCAGACTCCGCAGTCACCGGCTGCGGGGGGTCCCACAGCTTTCTGCTGGCCCGCCCCCCGCCCCGCCAGCACGCATCCTCCGGGCCGGCCGGCCTCTGAGCCCGCTCGGCGCCCTTGCCTCTCCTGCCGCAGAGTCAGGTGTTAATATGCCGGCTCCTTTGTGCGCCTGTGAATAGAAGTCCTTGTCTTTCAGCCGTGGCCTTGCTCGCTGTCATCGGAAAGGGACGAGTGGGGACGTTCCACATCACTCCCGGTGACAGGCTGGACACGTGTCCCTCCGCTCCCGGGCCTGGGGGTCTCTTTCTGGGGAAAACAGTTCTCCACGTGGCCTTGCCCTCCCCACACGGCCCCTCCTCCATCACCCAGCCCTGGCCCTTAATAACGCGTGCCAGACAAACGTCACCCTCCCAGCCACAGTGAGGATGACCAAGACCAGGGACCACGTCCCAAACTCAGAGTCCACACAAAAACTCCTTTCCTTCTTCATCAACATCATCGGGCCGTTCACAGGTGAGGAAGTGGGACCGCGCTCATGTACGGAGAACCTTCGGGCCCACACCGGTGTGGTTCAGTGGATAGAGCCTCGGCCTGCGGACGGAAGGGTCCGCAGACCTCCCCCTGTCTCGCCCGGGGGCTGGTGTCCTCGGGACTTCCTGCTGACCGTTTTCATAGGAATTACCACCCACCGAGCCATGCCCTGGAGCTCTCTGAGGGCAAGAATCAAATCCCTTAGCTGGTGGTCGGCAAACTGCGGCTCACGAGCTACTTGATCACAAGGAACAACAGCAGCCTGTCATTATGGGAATCGAAAGTCTAGGTCAGTGGTCGGCAAACTCATTCGTCAACAGAGCGTCAAACTGCGGCTCAAAAGCTGCAGTTTGCCGACCACTGTCCTAGCCCTCCCTTCCCAGCGCCCGGTGCATCTCACGGTAGGTTTTCAACAGGCCTGTGTAGAATGAATGAATGATGAATGATGAAGGAAGGAAGGAATGAATGGATGGATGCATGCATGCATGCATGCATGCAGTGGTTCTCAACCTTTCTAATGCCAAGACCCTTTAATACAATTCCTCATGTTGTGGTGACCCCCAACCATAAAATTGTTTTCATTGCTACTTCGTAACTGTAATTTTACTACTGTTATGAATCATAATGCAAATATCTGTGCTTTCTGATGGTCTTGGGTCGCTAGCGACCCACAGGTTGAGAACTGCTGGATGGATGGAGGGATGGATGGAGGGATGGATGGATGGATGGATGGATGGATGCGGCATTTCCGGGCAGATAAAGAGTGCCGGCAAACTTGTCCCGTGCAAGGCCACGTAGTGACTGTTTTAGGGTTGGGGATCCGTCCACGTCGCTGCCACAGCCACGCAACCCTGCCTGGACCCCATGCGTCGCGTGGGCGTGGCTGTCCCCCAGCACCGTTTACAAAACAAGCTGTGGTTGCAATTGGTCCAGAGGCTACGGTTTACCGACACCCCCGCCCCTCCCCTACCCCCCTCCGGCCTAAAGAATTCTCTTTCCAGTTCGGACACATGCTCCAGTTGGGTTGTGTTCTATGTTGCTCACAGCGCCATAGTCTTTGCAGACCCAACATCGCCCAGCAAAGGGACCCGCGGACCCACGAGTTCAAGGCCATGGGACGTGGACCTCTGCAGCTTCGCCCTCCTGGCCGCCCACCGTTCGTTCCGCTCCGTCTTCGTGTTCCGTGAACGCGGCACTTGCCAAGCACCAAGAAGTGTGTGTGCGTGGGGTGAGGGGAGGGGGGTAGGGAGGAGGAGGCAGCAGGAAAAAGGGCCACATTTAATATTTAATTTCCTTATCTCCCGGATTTTGTATATTATGATGAGATTTTTAATTAAAAGCTCATCTCAGATTCCATTTCTCTATTAAGCGGGGTAAAGGGAGAGGGGAAGGGCGAGAAACACGGCTCGGGCTTATGAAGAAATGGCTTTCGTTAATGACTCTCTTCAGCACCTCGGGGGCGGAGGGTCTCTGGTTCCCGTGTCCCCGGCGGCCTCCCGGGGAGGGATCGGCTCCGTAATGAATCGATTTGGACTGTTCCAGGCTTTTAAAGAAAATGAGAAAATGGACCAAAAATCGCCGCCCGGCCCGGGAGTCACCTCCCCGCCTCCCGCCGCACCGTGAGGCCGGCTCGCTGGTTCCCGGGTTCGCTCTCACCCGTCCCGGGCTCGGTGCCACCTCCGAGGGTTTTCACTGGAGAAGTCTCTTTCAACGCGGGCACCTGAGCTCTGGAAGCACCAGCCTTTCCTGTTGGGTCACTGCCTTTTTGCAGGGAGGGTCAACCCACTTCTTTTTTTTTAATATATATATATTTTTTATTTTTTTACAGAGTGGAAGGGAGAGGATCAGAGAGTTAGAAACATCATGAGAGACATCAATCAGCTGCCTCCTGCACACCCCCTACTGGGGATGTGCCCGCAACCAAGTACATGCTCTTAACCGGAATCGAACCTGGGACCCCTCAGTCCGCAGGCCGACGCTCTATCCACTGAGTCAAACTGGTTTCGGCTCAACCCACTTTTTTAAAAAGATTTTTGTATTGATTTCAGAGGGGAAGGACAGGCTGAGGGTTCGTGGCTGGTTCTGAGACCTGCTTACTCTGTGGTCCCTCCGTGTGTCCAACAGCACTTGGCAGCATCTGTGTCCGCGTCTGTCTGCAGAGAGCCCTGTTCGAAGGGCGTCCGGGCTGGTGCTCAGAGGAAGAGGCGCTCAGACCTGAACACCCGGGACGGAGAAGGGAAGGGACACAGCAGGGGGAGCCTGTCACCGGCCCAGAGACACGCAGACGGACCCGCACCGTCCCGGTGGTTCCAGTTGTGCTGTTAGCACCATCTCAGCTGGAAGCCCGGGGGCCTGGGCCCTCGCCTCCCGCTGTCTCCCCCACCAGGCGAGGCAGGCGCTGGCACAGTTATGGGGACGGGGACTGGACGGGACGGGGTGCAGCATGCAGGTACGACCACTCCTGGGGGGTGCTGGGAACTGGAGAGGCGACTCGGGAGGCAGGGGGACAGCCTGGCAGGGGCCCGGCCCGGCCTGCCCAGCTGGTCACGGAGCCTCCTGTTTGCCCGACTCCCTGCCCAGAGCAGGCAAGCGTGTCCGGCCCTTGCGTGCAGCGAACAGACGCGGATATAAATAACGTGACAGATACCATAGCAACAGGGGGGCGGACGGAAACGCAGCATCTTCCCGCAGGGGACGGAGCCCACGCGCTGGGTGCGAGGGAGCGGGTGACGCCGTGCTTCCCGCACGAACATCCCAGGCTTCTCACACGCTGGCCCACCCTGCGGACAAGGCGACGGGGGTGCTGGCTTCACACGCAGCGCTCTGCGGGCCAGGCACCCCGCTGTGTAGAGGTGCCCCTGGTGCTGTCATAGTAACATGCATTCCATTACTGACATGCGTGTGACACGTCTGCAGGGCGCCGAGACAGACGGGACCAGGCTCTGTGGCAATGCTTTTCTAAAGGTGGTGCCCTGTCTCACGCAGGCTTGTCCACAGGGAGACTGTGACTCGGGGCGTCTGTGTCCTCACCCCGAGTCAGGGAGGGCCTGTTACTCCTCCACGGGGTTTCTGGGGAAGGGAAGGGGGGGTGCTTGGTGGAAAGCTTGGCTTCCAGCAGTTTCTCCTGGGACTCCAGCGCCAGGGAAGGCGATCCTGGGTCCACAGCCCAGTGACCCCGAGGCCCCCGCGTGGAGGGACCACCACGGCCCTCCCACCAGGAGGGTCAGCGGAGCCTGGTCTCTCAGCCACGCGTGCCGACACACCAGCCAGGTGAGAGGCACGATTTCAGATGTTGCCACCAGCTCGTCCCCCAGCCAAGACTCAGCACGCCCCGCCCGAAACTGGAAACAGACCGAGTGATGCTGGCTTGATGGCGGGAACGCTGGGGCTGGGGCTGGACACTGGCTGGGTGAGCCCATTTGAGCTCCATCCGTCTCTCCCTGTGAACTGAGCAGGGCCTCACCCGGTTGCGAGGGGCACAGAGGGGCGGGGTGCCCATGCCTGCTTCCTGTCCCCCCAGCGGGGTGCGTCTGTCTCTCTGCCTCTCTTAGGCGGGAACGCTGAGCCGGAGGGCATCAGAGTGGAGACCTGAGGTGACATTAAGTGTCTGACTGGACACTCACGTCGATGATCCCACCCCCTTGCCGTGGATGGAGCAGCAGCCTCGCTTAGGGTGTGGGCCCCAAGTCACTCTAGAGCTGTGGTTCTCAACCTTCCTCAGGCCGCGACCCTTGCACACAGTCCCTCATGGGGTGGTGACCCCCAACCATGACATGTTGCTACTGTGATGCATCGTGATGTGAATATCTGCATTTTCCGATGGTCTTAGGCGACCCCCAAAGGGGTCAAGACCCACAGGTTGAGAACTGCTGCTCTACAGCCATCCCAGCAACCCCAGGTGAAAGTGCCTCGAACCCCAATGCAAACGCCTAGTCCAGGGTTCGCTGGCACAGAGGCCACGTGGGGAGCCATGTCCCTCTGCACTGCTGGGGCTCCCAGGGACAATTCCAGCGCCTGGAGTGGGAGGAGTCACCCAGGACAGGTCAGAAGTCCAGAGCTCAGACCCGCGTGGACACAGTAGAGTCTCGCTGGTGGAAAATAGGGATGGAGGCACGGGGGAGGGTTGGAGACGGAGACTCAGCCTCTGCTCGAGCAGCAGGCTCGCTTTCATTGACCAGATGGCATCTCGTAGGCTGGCTGGACCCGATGCAAGCATCCTGGTTTTGAAAGATGAGAAAACAGAGAGACCCGTTGAGGCGCAGGAAGTTGGCCAAGGTCACACGCCGGCTGAGCTCGGACTTGAACCCTGGCTCCTGATGCCTAAGCCCTCGTCGCTCATGAGTAACAGGAGGCCTCTTCGGGCTGCACCTGGCAAAGCCCCGTGCGGCTTCCGTACCCTCCCTGCACACAGCGAGGCCCTCGGGGGGGGACAGCCCAGCCTCCTGCAGGCCTCCGGGGCTGACACGCACCCCACCCCCACCCCGATGCGGGGCGGCAGCACATGGTCTTACAGAGCACACACACTGGTACACAAACACTCCCCCACGCTGGGAGGAGGCAGGGATCCTTCTGGCACCGGCAGCTCGCAGGGAATAAACAAATAGATGGCACATCACATCATCGGCCGCGGGAAAACACGCTCTGGGCCGGACTGAAGGAGAACAGAGCCTCAGAACAGAAAGCAGAGCCCCGAGAAGGATGTGTCCTAAAAAACAGCGCCTGCCCGCTGCGGGCCGCTCTCCCCCTTCCCCCGCCAGCCTCCTGTCCCCCCCACCCCGCCCCTGCCAAGCCTCTTGCCCCCCCCTGCCACTCTCCGACAGCTCCTCTCAGTCCCGAGGCCTGTGCCCGCGGGAGGGCAGGTCCTCGACCTTGGTCCTTCCTTGGCGGCCGAGTCTCCCATTTAGATTTCGCCTTCTCCTGGCGGACATCACTGCCTGCTCAGAAACAGCCTGTGACAGGCACCCGGGCCGGGGGGTGCACGCAGGGGAAGCGGCATCCCCCGGAGCCCCATGACCCCCCACGCGGGGTAACTTTTCACGACGGGCGCTGTTACTGCAACGGAAGGAGCAGGCTGATCACAACCCGCTCGCAAGGGCAGCTCTGACCCACCAGGCACCGGGGCCGCATCCCCTGTAATACAGCTAACAGACACAGACGGGGATCCGGATGGACGTCCGTGCCCCCGAGTCCTGGCTGGCTCCTGTCTGCCCAGCGCGAGCAGCTTCGGGGGGGTGTGGGGGTGGCGTTCTGCAGCCACGACCCAGCTGGAGGCGCAGGGAAGAGGCTTATTTGTGACCCGGTGCTGAGAGGGCTGGATCAGAGGCGAGGCAGCGGCAGCGGGAGACATCTGAAGGGCATCGGGCTGTGGGCATGGGCTCGCCAGCAAGATTTACAGTTAATAGGGCCACAGGGGTAAACCAACGTCGTCAGAGAACACAGGCACACGAACACCCACACAGGGGTCAGGACACGGGGGTGGGGGGCCTGGTGAGACAGCACCCCGAAGGCAACGTATCGGAAGAAGTTTATTTTTTAAAAACGTATTTTTTATTGCTTTCAGAGAGGAAGGGAGAAGGAGAAAGAGAAATAGAAACATCAATGATGAGAGAGAATCACTGACTGGCTGCCTCCTGCACACCCCACACTGGGGATGGAGCCCACAACCTGCCCTGACTGGGAATCCATCCAATCGTGACCGCCTGGTTCATAAGTCAGCGCTCAACCATTGACCCACACTGGCTTGTACCCTCTCCTGGACCACATCCATTACAGCACCCTTAAAAGACCCAGTAGCTCACTGGTCCCCAACTTCAACAGTGGGGGAAGGGGACAGGAATGCGAGCAAAGAGTTTCCTTCTCAGCTTGCAAGGCATGAGATTCGGATATGTGTGTCCTTTTTCGTTTTTAACAATTGCCGCCAGGGTCCCCACGCCCCAGCCAGCTCCTGCCCCTGTGCTTTAGACCTTGCTAAAGATCAGTGGTTCTCAACCTTCCTAATGCCGCAACCCTTTAATACAGTTCTTTATGTTGTGGTGATCCCCAACCATAAAATTATTTTTGTCGCTACTTCATCACTGTAATTTGCTACCGTTATGAATCTGAATGTAAGTCTCTGTGTCTTCTGATGGTCTTAGGAGACCCTGCTAGCTGTTCGCGACCCACAGGTTGAGAACCGCTGCTATAGAGGTGGGGCTGGGGGATGGGAGTCACAGGAGTGATGGCTGGAAGGACATACATGGGCAAACATGGGCCCCAGCCCGGAGATGCGGGGAGAAGATTCTTGAGCAGAGTTTGCCTCTTGGCTCCGCGTCTCGCCTTTCAGTCTGATGCAATTTCGTGAGAAGAAGTGGGTTCTGGCTGCACCTCAAGAACAGCGCGTGTTGACGAGGAGGACTTGAGAGCGTGTGCTCTGCCTCTCTCTGCACACTCGCTGTGCTCTCTCCCAGGTCGGCCCGCTCCGGCTCAGGAAGGAACACGGAGCCTGACACGCGTGTGTCAGGAGTATGGCAGGGGGTCTGCCATCCATGGGGCCACCTAGAGAGGGTGGATCTGTCCCTTGTTGCTGGGCAGGGAAATCTGTTTCACGGCCTCCCCCCACTTACAAGCTGGGAGTTCTCTTCTCTCAGATGAAGCTTTCTGGGGAGGTTTGTGGCCACAGTAGCTGTCTCTGTAGAGTTGGGGATGAGAACTGCTGTGTCAGTGGTCATTCCTTTGCGTGAGTTGAATATTTCTGAGGGTCACACACCCAGGTCAGGGGCAAGGAGGCCCTCTCCTCGGCAGGGATTGGCCCCTGGGAGTGTCCCAGGGCAGCAGCCCTCGCCCGCCCTCAGAGCTCCCGGACAATCTGCACTGGGCGCTCTGGGCATGCTGCTGACGTGAAGGTTTTGAGATGGCAGCCCAGGCTGGGCTGGAGCTCATTCATTTCCTCTAGGCTCCAGGGCAGGGTGCTGCTGCCGGTCTGCAGACCACTCTGCACATGTTAGGGCTCCAGGTTAGAATACCCTTCGCCTGCAATAGAGCATCTTTCCTTGTCTGCTCAGAACACAAATTCAACACTCACCTCAAGTCTCCCTGGAATCTCAAAGACCTTCTTGACTATGTATTCCATTTCCATGCCCTCTTGGTAAAAGTGACCATCATTTATATATCTTTCCATCTATTCAACCATCCATCCATTCATCCATCCATCCATTCATCCACCCATCCATGCATCCATCTAAATATCCATCCATCCAAACATCGGCCCATCAAACCATCCATCCACCTGTCCATCCATTCACCCACCCATCTATCTCTCCATCTGTCCACCCACCCACCCACCCACCCATCTATCCATCCATCCATCCATCCATCCACCCATCTATCCATCCATCCAACCATCCATCCAACCATCCATGCATCCATCTAAACATCCATCCATCCAAACATCGACCCATCAAACCATCCATCCACCCATCCATCTATCCATCTATCCACTCATCTATCTATCCATCCATCCATCCATCCAACCATCCATCCATCCATCCAACCATCCATCCATCCATCCAACCATCCATCCATCCAAACATCCACCCATCCATCCCTTCTTGGCGCCCTCACTGAACCTGTCACAGGCCTTGCTCTCCTCTCCTCCAAGACCCTGGCCTCTTGAAATCCAATGAATTCCAGCTTCCTCTTGCATCCCCCATGGACTCAGCACTCAACAATATTTACTGACTGAATTCAGAGTATGATTCACCTGCTCTACTTACTTTGCTTTGTTTATTGTCTGCTTCCTCCCACTAGACTCTGAGTTACAACAGGAAAGGGGTATTTCTCTCTTTGTTCACTGCTCTATTTCCAATGACCTAGCACATGCTATGTGCACAATAAGGATTCATTGAATGAATGAACGAGAGTAAGACAAGGCACCGTATCCAATGTAAGGCAACGCCTAGCACAGATGATGGAGCAGTTGTCATTTATTGAGCTGGGAAAGGTAAGTAGGGCAGTGGGAGTGGGAATTAGGCAACTCAGGGGAGTCTGGGCCAGCTGTGCACGTTTAGACTTGCCCACGTGGTGTCTGGCATATAGTGGACACTCAATACACCTTAAAAATTACTGATCTTCTAGTAAGTCTTCTCTGCTTCAATATAAGCCTTCAATTCTTCTGTAGACCCTCAGCGTAATACACATGCATCAATATACCAACCCACCATTTACCTATCTATTCATCTATCCATCCATCAGTCCATCCATCCAACTATTCATCCATCCATCTGTCCATCCATCCATCTATCCCTCCATCTCTATAGTTTGGTAAATGTTCGACAATACGTTGTTTTTTTTTTAAGCAAGGGAGTCCACTGATATTGTCTGTTCAGTTGTTAAGTACAACACACATATAAAAGAAATATCTCCCTCTTGGCTGAGTGAAAAAATCTAACTCCCAAGATCAATCAGAAAAATAGGCTCTAAAGGTCAAAGACACAGAAGCAATTTCACTCTTGTCTCTACTCTCCCATCAGTCTCAGCACAGACACACACATCCCTGTCCATTATGAATCGGAGTCCGTCAGGAATGAAACGCTTTGTCCTTGGGAGAACTCATCTTGGAGTTTTCCTCGGCAGCGTGGGAGGCCGGGGGAGTCAGAGAAAGAAGAGTCTCAACGCCCCGGGCAGACCCGACGTGGGGCCCTGTGGAGAGGTGACATTGACTAGATGGTTCCACAGGTCCTGCTGGAAACAGGGCCGGAGCTGATGGATGGATAAAGGCTCCTCCACACAGCCATTCTGTCGCCCTCACTGGTCCAACACTCTTCCCTGTGATGTCTTTCCAGCTACTTGTCTAGATGTCTGTGATCTCAGGCTGCTCCTGGGTGGAAAACAGCGTGACTTCGCCGAGCTCTGGCAGCCCTTAATCCACCCGTGTTAATCCTCTTGCAGCCTGTGCGGCTTCTGGAGGGAGACACGCTTATCTGCTGTCTGGCTCAGGCGCTGGCTTCCCGGGACTGCCCGAGAAGCTGGACTCGGGAATCGGAATGAGCAGAGCGGCGGGAGGCAGGGCCTTTGGGGACAGATAAGGTGTCTCCACGGGATGGCCCGGTCCATGCAGCTTCACCCAGAGAAGCTGGCAGCCCGGGCGAGGACAGGAGGACAGCAGAGCCTTGTCAGGGGAGAGGACTTGGCAGCTCCCAGCAGTCAGGAGGTTGAGGCTGGGCCCACTTCCATTCCCCCTTCCCCACCATTCACAGGCATCTTTATGTGGTTCCTAAAAACCCCTCCCCTCTTCCATCACAAAGCCTGTTAAATCATTCTGACCATGGAGACAGAGAAACTGAAAGCTTGCTTTTGCTCCCTCACTAACCAGTGATAAGATTGGCTGAGTCCCCTGCCTGCTGGTGTGGCTCAGGGGTTGAGCTTCAACTTATGAACCAGGAGGTCACAGTTTGATTCCCGGTCAGGGCACAGACCCGGGTTGCGGGCTTGATCCTCAGTAGGGGGCGAGCAGGAGGCAGCTGGTCAATGATTCTCATCATTAATGTTTCTCTCACTCCCCAATGAAATATCTCTCTCTCTCTCTCCCTCCCTCTCTCTCTCTCTGTATGTGTGTGTGTGTGTGTGTGTGTGTGTGTACAGTTGTACCTCAAGATACGAGTTTAATTTGTTCCGTAACCTTGAGGCGTGGGAAACTATCAGACACTCGAGTCGCGGTAAACTGGTGGATCGTGTGCAGCCAGCCGATCCCCGCGATGACTCCTATCTCAAATGTTGCTCATATTTCAAAGCAAACATCGCTCGCTCGACAGCTCGTATCTCAAAAATCTCATATGTTAGGGCACTTGTATCTTGAGGTACCACTGTGTGTGTGTGTGTGTGTGTGTGTGTGTGTGTGTGTGTGTGTTTAAGTAAATTACAGGTGTGGGTCAGCTCCCCCTCAGCCTTGCTCCTGTGCCTGGGCATTCCTGACTCCGGAACCTCCAGTCTGCGAGGCTGAGCAGCGCCTGGGGCTGGCTGGCTGGCTGGCTGGCTGGCTGGGGGTGTCTGGCCAGGCGCCTGCCGGGTGGACGGGCTGGCGGCGCTCCCTCGCTGGCTCCCTGCAGCAGTCCCCACGGAGGGTGTCACTGCCCACGGTAATGAGCGCTGCGCTCCGGGAGCTTGTAAACAAGCTGTGATTCCTGGCCCTGCGTGAACTACAGCTCCAGTGGGGGAGCCGGGAGGCTGGGGAGCGGGAAGGAGCCAGAGCGATGATGCTCCGGGGTGACGCACAAGCCTCTTTTCTGGCAACTCCATTACCGGTCCCTTTCGTGCATTCACGCTTCCTTTCCAAAGGGCTGCTCACACCTGCGGCCTTGTTTGCCCCTCTGAGCACCCCTCGACGGATGAAGGGCAGAATGAAACGCCCCCCTCGGGAAGATAAGGAGACAGCCGGGTGGAGCACACAGCCGGGAGCCTGAGGCCGTTCCGGAATCTGTGGCAGAGGGCTCGCTGTGTGGGGGTGCCAGGCGCTACCAACAATGGTTCTCCCTCCCTTTATTCAAATGGCCGTGATTTGAGGGTGCGCTCCTGAGAGGCAGACGCTTGGGGTTCCAGGCCTTTCAGCCTCCACACAGAGTCTGAGCCCCTCCGAGTTCAGGGAGACCTAAGACAGCGATGGGTCCCGCAGCCTGGTCCCTGGGATGGGGACCTGGGATCTCCAAACGGCGGAGGCACCTGCTGAGCCGCTGCTCACCAACCAGAGATAAGGAAGGACCAACTAGAAATGAAGCATACACTGCCTGAAATAAAAAACATTATACAGAGACCTATCAGCAGTCACTAGAGGAACACAAGAATCAAGTCAAAGATGTGAAATACAAAGAAGCAGAAAACACCCAACCAGAAAGAGAAAGAAAAAAGAATCCAAAAATTGGAAGTGTAAAAAGCCAAAAATTGGAAGTGTAAAGAGCCTCTGGGACAACTTCAAGCGTACCAACAGCAGAATGATGGGGACGCCAGAAGAGAGGAAGACACTGCA
This sequence comes from Lasiurus borealis, assembly GCA_004026805.1. Taxonomy (NCBI): domain Eukaryota; kingdom Metazoa; phylum Chordata; class Mammalia; order Chiroptera; family Vespertilionidae; genus Lasiurus; species Lasiurus borealis. Next base: position 33,724 of record PVJN01001530.1, read on the forward strand.
AACTTACTTCAAGAAATAATGACGGAAAACTTCCTCCACCTGGTGAAAGAAATAGATTTACAAGTTCAGGAGGCGCATAGAACCCCAAACAAGTGATTGAAAAAGTATCGTTCAGGTAAATAAAAATAAAAAGCTGGTGTAGCAATCGTCATATCTGACTAATTTGGCCTTAAAACAGTGGTTCTCAACCTTCCTAAGGCCTCGACCCTTTAAGACAGCTCCTCATGGGGTGGTGACCCCCAACCATAAAGTGATTTCCGTTGCTACTTCATCACTGTAATCTTGCTACTGTCATGAACTGTAATGTAAATATCTGGTATGCAGGATGTATTTTCATTGTTACAAACTGAACATAATTAAAGCATAGGGATTATCACAAAAACAATACGTAATTATATACTGTGAAATATTTATTTCTAATGACAAATAAATGAAATTTTGTCTTGAATCGTGGTGTAGCATGGGCAACAGTCTTCCTAGGACAACAGTAAACTACATGGCTACACTTTGCTACACCGAGGAGCGGTGTGTTGGTTCCTAAGACCATCGGGAAACAGGTGTTTTCCAATAGTCTTAGGCGACCCCAGTGAAAGGGTCATTCAACCCCCAAAGGGGTCGTGACCCACAGGTTGAGAACCGCTGCCTTAGAATGCAGGCCTCACAAGAGGTAAGGGAGGCAAAGGGACAGATACAACAAGAGGATGTAACTCTGCCGGCCCCTCACACCTGCTGCTCCGGGAGATTCCCCTGGCCTCTGGCTTCGGGGGATCAAAGCAAACAAGACAGTGACAGCTGCGGCCTGTGCTCACTCCCCGCAGAGGCTGAGGGCGGGTGACAGGCCACCTCTGGAAACGGCCTTTGTGAGGGAAGCGCCGAGCCACGCGCCATCGGTACCGGGTTTTTGTCAGCTCCTCTAACCTTAAGCCCAGGCAGGCGGTATTGATCGGAACCTGTTGGGCAATGAATTACGGAGGCTGATCCATACAGAAATCCAATCTGGAGAGGGAACGAACTGCGGTCAGGAGTCCTGATTAGGCGCCCGCGCCCCCCGCTAAACAAACGCACACGGGGGGGGCGGGGGGCGGGAGCGCGCACAGAGGGCGAATTTCCGGGGAGGGAGATGACACCGCCGCCGCCGCGCTGGGGGAATACCGGTCCAGCTAATACCGTGGTAATTGGCCACTTTTTAATAACCGGCCCATCGATTTCTCTCTAACAACGCTTCCGAGGAGCCGGGACGCGAGGGGGGCCATGTGAACCCAGAGCGATGGAAATGAAGTTAAAGCCCGGGAGTGACTTTCTCGGCTCCCGTAAGTCAGGAGCACAATTGTGCTGCAAACAGCATTCTAGGAGGCATCCAAACTGGTTTCCTGGGGAAGTAGGAGGGGAAACGTGGGGGGGGGGGGGCGCGGTTCTTGAGAGGGGAAAGCCCGTGAGGAGATCGAACCCTCCATTTCAAAAACCGCTTAGCAAAAGCGATTTTAATTGCTGCCTTTGTTATAAAAGATTAAAGGTGGTTATGTCCCCCTGTACCTCACTTTAAGCGATCGATACGTTGCTGAACGGTTGCGTGCGAGTCAAATATTTGTAAATCCCATCCAATGCTCAGTGCCCTCAGAGAGCCTGCTGTTTCAAGGAGTCTCTTTGCTGGGTCCGTTTTTAAGGCCTAAAACAATCCCTTCGTTTATTGGGTGGACAGATTTCAATATGTTTAGATGGTGATAAATATCAGGTCAATCAAATGTCCCCTCTCTCATGTTCAGAAGAAAGGGCTTGGACATGGAGTGGAAACAAGATGACTTAACGGCCGAAACCAGTTAGGCTCAGCAGATAGAGCGTCGGCCTGCGGACTGAAAGGTCCCAGGTTCGATTCCGGTCAAGGGCATGTACATTGGTTGCTGGCACATCCCCAGTAGGGGGCGTGCAGGAGGAGGCTGGTCGATGTCTCTCATTGATGTTTCTAACTTTCTATCCTTCTCCCTTCCTCTCTGTGAAAAATCAATAAAATATATATATATTTTTTAAAAAGTAGGATCATTCCTAACTCTGTTCAGAGTATGAATGTTAGACTCTGAAGATTAGAATGGAACCAGCTTCTAGAAATGTGAGGGTTCCTGGTTAATCTAGAGAGGCAAAATTCTTAAAAAAAAAAAAAAAAAAAGATGACTTAACGGCCCGCTAGAACAACGAATGGTAGCTCACTCGGTAAAGGCTGAGATTACTTCTAGCAGCTTCTATTTGTGGCTGTGACTTGGAGCACTGGTGACTAATGTTGAGCATGAGAACATCGAGACTATGCAAAAGGGTTCGCTTTAAGGATGATCCAGTCCAGCTTCTTCCAAAACAGACATTTTTCTTTGCAACATCCCAGAACGGTGGCTCTTTAGCTCCGCTTACCCCTGCCTGCCCGCCCTTTGAAAGTCACTCGTAAATTTATGATGCATTTATGGAGCATCTTGGGGACCCAGGTCTGGGCAAATGGGAGGAGAAATCTAGATACGGTGCTCGTTGTTCTATGTGATTTAATTTCACTGGGAGAGCAGATGGCCAATAAAATGATAACACCAATAGCTGAGATGTTCCAGCTCTGGCAAACACGAGCATGATTAAATACAGAACGCTGTGACAGTGGCCAGGGACCTGGGGACACTGCATGGAAGCTGAGGCCTGGAGGATGACCAGGGGCTGAGATACAGGGGAGAAACTGGGGGACCCGGGGTGTGGGATGGACACAATTCAACATGTTCTCAGGAATGATGGCTCTGGTTGCTCTGTAAGAGACGGACCGGAGCAAGAATGGAGACAGGGAGACCTGTAGTTGGTAGAAGGTGCTAATGGCTTGGCCACGGTGCAGAGATAGAGATGGAGACGCGGTTTTGAGTGACTGCTGGGGGCAGGGTGAGCCGGATGAGGTGATGCACTGTATATGGGGGCAAAGCAAGCGGAGAGGCAAGGAGGACCCCTGTGGTCCTGGACTGGGCAAACGGGAAGCCAGCGACGCCGTCCACTGCAATGAGAGCTTTGGAGGAAGAACAGAGGGGGGAGAAGAGGTCTGGGGTCACCAGTCCTGGGCCTGCTGCGGTAGAGGTGACATCGGTGGATCAGTATCTGGTTCTGCAACTCGACGCCCTCCCCCAAGCTGGCCGATGAGGACAGTCCTACGGCCAGGCCCGCACACCACAGTCCCCAGCGCTGGATCGGGGCTCAGGGGCACAGCTGCAACTTCTAAACAAAGTCCTGGGGGGACTGAGGGGCCAGGTCGGCAGCCAAAGCTACAGCTAGCACATGTGACCTCAACAGGAACCGAGGGGTGAGGATGGGAACCCGGTCACTGGCAGGCAGCAGGGGCTCCATTCTCCGAGTTACCCCTCAAGATGGGTGGCTTTTCCTTGGGTTGCTGAGATAATGAGAGCAGAAGCCCGGAAACTCATTTGACTTTTTTTTTTTAATATTTGTTATTGATTTTTTACAGAGAGAAATGGAGAAGGATAGAGAGTCAGAAACATTGATGAGAGAGAAACATCTATCAGCTGCCTCCTGCACACCCCCTACTGGGGATGTGTCTGCAAGCAAGGTACATTCCCTCGACCAGAATCGAACCCAGGACCCTTCAGTCCACAGGCCAATGCTCTATCCACTGAGCCAAACTGTTTTGAGCTCATTTGACCTTTGATGCCAACCAGCACTGCGGTAGGAGGCGATCTGGTATCAGTTTCAGTGCTCAGGAGTGATAGCCTACAGAATGCTAAAGCCCCGCGTCCACCTGCTCAAGGCAGACAGACGTGGGGTCACATTCCACAGAGCTCCCCACATGTCTCATATGCAGCAGCTAGTCCTTTTGGCTGGAGGCATGAGGAAAGTGAGCTGGGTTCACGTTCTATCTTTTTTTTAAAATATATTTTATTGATTTTTTTACAGAGAGGAAGGGAGAGAGATAGAAAGTCAGAAACATCAATGAGAGACATCGATCAGCCGCCTCCTGCACGCCCCACAGTGGAGATGTGCCCGCAAGCAAGGTACATGCCCCCAACCAGAATCGAACCGGGACCTCTCAATCTGCAAGCCGATGCTCTATCCACTGAGCCAAACCGGTCTCAGCATCACGTTCTATCTTATTTACCATCTGCCCACGTGCAGCTCTGTTTGTGAATGAGTGTGTCCTCTGGTAGCCTTATCCGCTCCCTATGGGTTCTCAATATACCAAGGTCTACGTCAACAGCCCATCGGCAAACTTGGTGGCACGGACAGAATTCCACCTGGAAATAGCTCAAGCGACTGGCTGGTGTGAGGAATAGGCCCAGGGACACAAGCTGACACAGGAGACTCAGCTCTGGGACTCCAGAAGTGTCCGCTTCCCCCAGATTGTCCCGGTCACAGCAACCAGCCTGGAGCTGTGAGTGGGACAGGGGGTCTGACAGTGAGACGCACCCAGAGAAACGCGGGCTGACCTGGGTGAGGGAGGAAAGACTTGGAGAGACTAGCCAGAGACCTAGACCTGAGGACCTGACTTGAAATCCCTGATTTAACTGCTGCCCCATGGCACCTCCTTCTGATTTGCAGTTCACAGAGTCCCAGACATTCTATCTGCCATCTAAACAAGCTCAGGCGGGAGATTTTGTCACCGGAAACTGAAAACACTCCGGCCAATTCCATGCTGGCGGCGTGACTCCTCTCACGTTGGTCACGGGCTCGCCATCCCGTGGAGCACGCTCCTTGTCTGATTTCCCAGGGACGCGTGCACCAGACGTGTGGTCACGCTGACTCTGGGCGCTGGAGGAGGATGGCTTTCCAGGACTGGCACTCTCCAAGAGAACGCCCTGGGAAGGGGGAGGGACAATGCAAGAGAGAAGATGCTACACCCAGGACTCTGGCAAGAAGGGAGTGTGAGCAGAAGCCCTTCCTAACCGGGGCTCTGTCTGCGGGGAGGAGGGACATTTTTCCCAAGATAACGGAACATCAAGATTACGCAGGCTTTTTCGAGCAAAGCAGGCACGGGCAACACCAACACTTAGAGATTTTCCAGGCGCCGCAAGGCCTGTGGAGCGTATAAACGGCAGGAAGACTGTGTAGGTAGATCTGAAACATCTAACGCGGATGCTGGCATAATTTGTCCATGCCCCTCAAAGTCCCTCAGCAATCTGAATTAAGCAAAGAACAGACAAACAAAATAAACAAAAACAGAGATAACCTCGCTGATTAGATGACATTCTAGACCAGTGGTTCTCAACCTTCCTAAGGCCGTGACCCTTGCATACAGTTCCTCATGGAGTGGTGACCCCCAACCATGAAATTTTGCTACTGTTAAGCATCGTGATGTAAATATCTGCATTTTCCGATGGTCTTAGGTGACCCCTGTGAAAGAGTCATTCAACCTCCAGAGGGGTCGCGACCCACAGGCTGAGAACCGCTGTTCTAGGCTCTCTCAGAAGCCTTCCACCTGAGGCAGGATGGGGCCTTGAGGCTGGTGCCAGCGGCAAGTTCAGGGTGAGGGAAGTGGTCCATGGCCCTTGCTGCAGGGGAAGGAAGGAAGGCGGGATCTGGAGGCCAAGAATACCTGGCAGAGGGAGCAGGGAACCAGCCACTTCAGAGGCCAAAGCCACTGTTTATTTCACGTTTGGGGGATCCCCACGGACCTGCTGATCTTCCTCACGACGGCCGCCTCTTGTATATCACCAATCACAAAGGATGCAAAAATAGTGTCCCTGCAGAAAGCCAGCCCTGGAGCCAGGCTCTCCGCCGCGTCATCTCTCCCTTCCTTCCTGCCACTCGTCTTCTATCGCATCTCACCCGAGCTATTTCCGTCGACGGGGAGCTAGCAGTAAGATCACATATTGTACAGCGAGTGGGGTGTTAAATTTATGCAAAGGCAAGGAATGTGTTATGGCAAAAAAAATTATTTCTTGCGTGGCGTCTCCCCGGAGGGTTGGTCTCTTGCTGGAGTTTTAGGGACAGCGGCTCTATATCTGTCGCGTGGCAGCGCCGCGCTCCTGCCCGCCTCCCGCTGTCCGAGCCAAGAGCATATGCGGAGTCGTGATGCCAGCCGGCACCTCTCGGAGGCGCGATCCGCGCCGGCACCGCGCGTCCTGCCTCAGAGCGGCTCCTGTTCCCCGGGGAGTGGGTCCTGGCCGGGGAGAAGGAGGAGAGACGCGAACAGAAAGGTGGTGGGGACCCTGGACCTGGGCCATTATCGGGGCAGAAAACCTACACAAACCAGTGGAACATGGCACTGAACTCAGAGCGTTGTAGAAGGTGGCCCGCTGTGGTCGAGCATCAAGCATCCCTGGAACCTGCACCAGGACCCTGTCTCCGCCATTTACTAGCTCTGGATCTCGGGAGCAGGTAGTTGGCATCTCTGAGTCTCCGCTTCTTTTTTGAAAAAAATATGTTTTTATTGATTTCAGAGAGGAAGGGAGAGGGAGAGAGAGATGGAAACATCAGTGATGAGAGAGAACCATTGATCGGCTGCCTACTGCATGCCTCTACTGGGGGTCAAACCTGCAACCTGGGCATGTGCTCTTTACCAGAATCAAACCCAGGACCCTTCAGTCCACGGGCCAATGCTCTATCCACTGAACCAAACCAGCCAGGGTTGAGTCTTCATCTTCTTTTTTTTTTTTTAATATATTTTATTGATTTTTTTTACAGAGAGGAAGAGAGAGGGATAGAAAGTTAGAAACATCGATGAGAGAGAGGCATCCATCAGTTGCCTCCTGCACGCCCCCTACTGGGGATGTGACCGCAACCAAGGTACATGCCCTTGACTGGAATCGAACCCGGGACCTTTCGGTCCGCAGGCCGACGCTCTATCCACTGAGCCAAACCGGTTTTGGCATATTCTTGACTGTGAAATGGGAGCATGAATACCCATTTACATTGTGCTGGAAGGAGTAGCTAAGTAAGTATCTGCCCAGTAGTCGGTGCTAAAACAATACAGTGGTACCTCGAGATATGAGCGTCCTAACATGAGATTTTTGAGATACGAGCTATTTTTGCTTTGAAATACGAGCAACAGTGGAGATACAAGTAATCGCGCAGATCGGCCGGCTGCACACGACCCACCAGTTTACCTCGACTCGAGCGTCTCATAGTTTCCCGCGCCTCAAGGTTACGGAACGAATTAAACTGGTATCTCGAGGTACCACTGTATTAGTTTCCTCGTTACTCTTTACGGAATTCAATGTAGTTTAGCATTTTTCCAGGAATCTCTGACCCATGGCTCACTGGGTGGCTTTGCCTGGTACAGGATGACAAGAGCTTGAGAGGCAGAGAACAGCCCCGCCCTCAGTTTCTCCGAGCACATATGGCTTACTGATCACACCACGCTTTCTGAAGGAGCCCTCAGCATCCTTCTCCACACAGTCCTCAAGGCGGTCACTTACAAAACGTCAGAGCTGCTACAGAAAGTAAAACATGTTTTCCATCGGTGACCCAGATCGTGTCCATAAATTACCCTGTTGGTTACCGCTCCCCTCGTGCACAGATGGTTTTAATGCACATTAAGTGCGCAAATGGACCTCCAGGTGCTTGGAGGACACAGCGCTTCGGAGAGAGGTGCCAACACCTCCTTATCCCGGCACCAAGCGGAGAGTCACAGGATTCCTCTCTCGCTCTTGGACATGCATGCCCCCCAGCGTATGTTCTCATGACCAGAAAGGTGTCAGCTCCTCCCCAGCTCCTCACGGGTGTCTGGGGAACGGAGCCACGCCGGGAGGCGGTGTGTGCCTTAGACGTTAAGAGCTGAGCTTTGCAGCCACCCAGCCTCCGCCATGTCCCGGCTGCAGGAACCTGGGTAAGTTAAGAAGCTTTCTGAGCCTTGGTTTCCCCATCTGCACATTTGCACGGGAGTGTAACAATGTCTGTCCCTGAGGCTGTGGTGAAGACTGTGAGAGATGATAACCAGTCAAGAGCAACGCGCAGCTGTAGGTACTAGGTGCCAGGTGCTGCTGTTTGATTATTACTGATGATTAGTGACGGGGCGTGATCGGGGAAGGAAGGTTCCAGATGACCCACGCCGTGTCACAGAAGAACAGAGAAGGAGTTCATCCAGATTCCACTTTCTGGTAAGTCTCTTTGGGTCCAGAACTCAGCTGTCCCCAAACACCAAGACCGATGACTTCCAGAAGACTGTTAGCCCCTGTCTAATGCCGGAAGCAAGTGCTTAGTGAACTTGGTTTGAATACGACATGGTTAAGGAATTCACTCCCGATCCGGGCAGCTGTCTCTATTCTTACACGTGTCCACGGACAGAAACTTCTTTTGTAGACCAGAAGGGGAGCAACCAGGAGCATGTGCGTTCCTGCTCACGCCCCCATCAGCTCCAGGGAGGCTGTGTCTCTGCTCTTCGGTCTTCTCCATTCCAGGGCACGGGCTGAAGGAACACCCTTGTCTTGGTTTTGGAGCCAAGGAGAAAGTGTGTCTGAGGGAACCACACGTGGATCTTTCTCTCATGTTTCATTGGTCAAAGGAAGTCACATGACCCAGCCAATTATCACAGAGGACGAAGACGGATGCTCCTCCCATGGAGAGGGTAGCCAATGTTTGGGAACAATAATACAACCAACCATATAGTCAAGGGATTTGGTGCTTGGGAACTCTCACTAATGAGGTCATGGAGGAAGAGAAAGGAGGTGAGGTGAATGGCAGAGAAGGACTGGTGTTTCCCAAAAGGCTCTAGACCAGTGGTTCTCAACCTTCCTAAGGCCATGACCCTTGCATACAGTTTCTCATGTGGTGGTGACCCCCAACCATGAAATTTTGCTACTGTGATGCATCATGATGTAAATATCTGCATTTTCCGATGGTCTTAGGCGACCCCTGTGAAAGGGTCGTTCGACCCCTAAAGGGGTCTCGACCCACAGCTTGAGAACCACTGTTCTAGACCCTGAAGTTAAGCGGGCTTTCTTTTCCATGAGAGTGAAATCTACACCCTCCCCTAGAGTACTGAGGCCCGGTTTCCCGAATCCCCTTTGCTATGTGGTTCCGGTTTTGACCAGTCAAGAGAGAAAGCTGGGGGGGAAGGAGAGTAGACATGCTCTCAGAGACTGTCATCAGCACAAGTGGCAATGGACAGGCACACGGAAGCCGAGGGCCCAGCTGTCCACGCTCTCCTCTGTGACCCGCTCAGCTCTGAGCTGACCACACCCAGGCACTGGGCTCGGGCCCTGGGGCTGCAGTCATACACACTCAACAGCTTCTTGGAGAAAACAGTTCCCAGCTCCCCTCGCAGCCTCACCATGGGGACCTGATCTGTTGTGACGTCAGGTGTCCTCATGACATGTCCATCCTTCAACCCCACCTGTGCAGACACCCACTTCCCAGCACCTCCCCCGTGTGTAAGGTCCAATTCCCATAGCAAACCTACTTCCATACCACGTGCAGGGACCCAGCTTCGCTGCCTGAATCCTGAAGGCACGCCTGGCCCTCAGAGCCCCCGACAGTCAGGGCTCAGCCTCACTCAGCCATTCCCTGTCTCCCTCCATCCCACTCCCTGGAACACGCCAGTCTTTTTCAGCTTAAATTCCCTCATGTTGAGACTGACTTCCTAGTTTGGGACATTCCTTGGGCTTGTTCCTTGAGAACAAGAAAGTGGCAGGATGGAGACCAGAGCTCAGTCGGGGGCGGGACCCTTCTTTCCATCCTCCAGATTTCAGCCTCCGTGCCCCACCCTCACGAGGCCCTTCCTGCCTCCCTGGGCGTAGATGCTTCTCCTACTTCCCATCACAACACTATGTCTTCCCTCGTCCACGCGTGCATTACGCTACTGATGTGGGCGTTTTAAATTGCTAGTTTCCATGCACCACAATATGAGATCCGTGTGTAGACAGACCTGCACTCTTTACCCTCATCTGAATGACAGCAGAGAGGAAGGCTCTCAAAACAAGGTTTGTTTACTACATTAATAAATTAACAGATCTGGGCCACAGAACCAGCTCCCCGTGTTATGGGATGCTGCTGTGTCGTCTCAGTGGCGATGAGGGTGGTGATCCCAGGTGGGCAGAAGTGGGTCAGAATGTTCTTTGTTCTTCTACCTTGTGGTTCTCATGGGCTGTTCCCACAATCGGGGGGAGGGGACTTGTACTGGGAAAGACAGAGGATTCAGGAGGAGAGAGCTGGGCTATTCTGGGTGACAAAGATGAATCCGCAGGACCTGAGAGCACAGGGCAGAGGAAGAGAGGACCTGGGGAGCCAGGACACGCCGGGAGGAAGTAGGAGAGGGGCGGCATGCGCGGGGAGCCTGCTGGGCAAGATAAATGTCCAACAGGGGATTCATATATTTTCTTAATTTTGCTGAGGGTGGTGCTATGTAAATTTCCTGCCTTCCGTAATTGTCAGTTAATCCGCATGGCTCACCAATGCTCTGGTACAAGTGGATTCTTTAGGGGAGAGTGAACAGCTGGTGAAGTCTGCAGCCAGGTGGGTAATAAGATAAACTCCGAGACAGGACGTGTGGGCAGTGGACTTGAAGGATGGGCTACTCGCTGGCATGTGGCTTGCCCTCACAATGCTGTGTGCCGGGGAGACGCTTGGAGAAGGCTCACAATGACACACACGGAGCCTTCCGCTCCGATGATATGCCAGAGAAGACAAATTAGAGAAGGTGACACATTGCTTTCCCCGTCTACGCGGCCTGTTTGCCCGAGAAGCCTGCGAGTTGAGAGCCATCAGACCCCGGTGGTGGGAGGAGGAGCGAAGGACTCTTTTTCCTGACCATTGTCACTGGCGCTCACTGGTCCTCCTCAGACTGATGCTTCCGGGAGAGAACAGATGCAAGCTCTATATGGAGTGTGTCTGTTAGAAGCCAGCCACCGTGTGAAAGGGCTTGCTCTAGAGACCTCACTGATGAGAGGCCATCAGGTCAGAAAGAGATGCCTGGTAGAGATGAAGGGAGACTCCCGGCTAATCCCCAGCACCAACGCTCCAGATGTGTGTGGAGTGGTGAGAGCGTCTTCAATGCTCCAGCCCCAGGCCAGCTGCCTGCCCTGACACCGCTCGGAGGAGAGATGAACTGTCTCTGCTGAGCCCAGCCTGACCCCCTGACCCACAGAAGCCCGGGCCAGAACGTGGCTGATGTTTAAACAACTAAAACCAAAAAGTCGCACAATAACAACAAAGGCCCTGAGGGCATACATGCCTTTTCCCTGAGCATCTTCTGTTGTTCTGAGTTCCTTCCTCCCAGTCATCTGGCTCTCTTTTGTCTCGCGCCCTCGGAGAGGAGGGCTCTGAGACGCTTACTGGACACCGAGCGTTCTGTTCCGTCCGGGCTCGGTAAACCCACAGTTTAGAGGTTCCCGCTGATAATGAGCTCGAGGAAACGGAAATAACAAAAGCCCAACTCCGGAGAGGTGACCCAGATTGTAGAACCAGCTGCCGGCCGGGTCTCTCCCCTCGTCCCTCCGGAGGGTAATTAGCGCGGCGAGCTGCGATGTGCCCTTCACACAAAGGTGCCAGGCGGGGACGTTCCTCCAGACATCGCCGAGGAGGCGGTCTCCAAGGAAGTCCAATTAAAAACGTGTGCGGCTGTGAAAGCGGCCCGGACTCGGTCATTAAGATGCCTGTCAACACCTATGCCCTGTCCTCCTCACGGATCCCTTGCCAGGAAGACTGCTCATCGCACCAGGACCTGGGGTTGCAGGTGACCTTCGGGTGCAAGTACCTCGAGATGGATGAGGACATTGGGGACCGCAGTCCTAAGCCTGAGGAAGCAGGTGATGATGCCACTACTTTGCGAGAAGACACTGCAATCGCCGAAGCGCTTTGACGCAAAGGAACTGTTTTTCATCGAATGTAAAAGCCTGTTTGCCCCGGGAGGAATTTTCAATTATTGACTCAGGGGTGCCCAGGCCACCTCTGCAGAGGTTCCCTGGAGGGAAGTTTGGAGAAAGGTCCCGAGGTACCTACCAATGGGCTTGGGGGGAAAGAGTGCTCTGGCTGACAGATGGTGTCTTTCTTTGGGATGAGAGGACACACACAGGCTGCATGCATCCATCCACTCATTCCATCGTTTCTCTTGTACCACCTCTTTACAGATGGACACACGGACCCCAGTTTGTGGGAAGGACTGGCTGAAATGCCACCACGTGGAATTAGTGGGAGGGCCAGGTCTTGCCTGAAGGATCCTTCCTGATTTGTCTGGAGTGTTTTTCCCATCCACGTGTTGCGTGGGGTTCGGATTGGGGACCCCACACTTGCCTGCTGCACTGAGATGGATATCCCGGGCTGTGATTTATGGTGCGTTTTTAGGTTCTCGGCTCAGATTCTCCTCGAGTCCTGGGGGTCAGGGAAGGTAGCTTACTCTCTCTCCAACTTCCGTTACCGTCTTGCGGGCCACCGCCTCCCCGGGGCTTTGAAAGGGGAATCTGAAGCAGTTTCTGCGGGATGCTTTTCCGTCGATACCCTGATGGCTTGGGAAGCACTGTTTCCATTCCAGGGGAACCCAGGTTGCTGGAATGTTCTCTATAACGTGTCCCCTCAGAGAAACTCAAACACAGTGGAGGGTGAGCTGCTTCATCCAGGGCTCTGTTTCCTCCAGAGCTGAGCTACCCCCATGCGGAGGGACAGACCCAGAGCCCCAGGACATAAAACTCGCATCTGGCCGAAACCGGTTTGGCTCAGTGGATAGAGCGTCGGCCTGCGGACTGAAAGGTCCCAGGTTCGATTCCGGTCAAGGGCATATATCCTGGTTGCGGACACATCCCCAGTGGGGGGCATGCAGAAGGCGGCTGATGGATGTCTCTCTCTCATCGATGTTTCTGACTCTCAATCCCTCTCCCTTTCTCTCTGTAAAAAAATCAATAAAATATATTTTAAAAAAAAAACTTGCATCTGGTTTCTCGGGGACCCAGGCAGCCCCCGGGAAAGTGCCCCTTTTCTCCTCGGAGCCCTGAACCACCACGAGGATGCACCCTGTCCACCGCTGGGCTGGGGACTCGCTCTCAGCCTTCGGGCACCTGCTTCCTGGTCTAGAAGGAGTTACCCTGTTGAGGGAAGAACCCAAGCTGCTGCCCTGACAAGCTTCCTTAGGACAGTGGTCGGCAAACCGCGGCTCTTGAGCCACATGCAGCTCTTTGGCCCCTTGAGCGTGGCTCCTCCACACAATCCCACGGCCTGGGTGAGTCTGTTTTGAAGAAGTGGCGTTAGAAGAAGTGTACGTTTAAAAAATGTGGCTCTCAAAAGGAATTTCCATCTTGGTGCTGTTGATATTTGGCTCTGAGGACTGATGAGTTTGCCGACCATTGGGCTAGGACAAGAGAACCCTCCTTCTTCCAAACTCCGCAGTCAGCAGCCCCTCCACTCACCTAAACTCTGGCAATAGGTTACTTCTCATCACACACACACACACACACACACACACACACACAGAGACACACACATGTGTGGGGATGTTGCCACAGAGCATGCTAAAGCTAGAAACTTGATGGACTAGACTATCCCCAAGTCAGTCTCCGCTTCAGGCCTCTCGGTTATTTGGAGCATCTGCCACCGGTTGCCGTGGGCCCTGGGCCAGGGTCCACCAGGACGGTGCCCGGCAGAGCGCGAGAGCACAGAGATGGCAGCTGGCATCTCCAGACAAAAGCAGCGGAGCCGCGCGGGCTGGGGATGTTCCGGTCCCCCCGCCACCTGTCTCGGGGACCTTCCGAGCGTAAACACCAGACTGACTCCCAGCGGCTCAGCCGCCGGGAAAGGAACCGAGGCTCCGAGGTTCATCTCGGAACCACGTCACACATACCTCCGACCAAGCCGAGTCCGGGGACAGGGTTTGAATCTCAGCTCGTTTCCACATCCACCCACCTGACCGCTTCTCAGGGCTGAAAGGTGATGACCGGGGACTGAGGTCCACGCACAATCAATCACTTTATGACTGATGGTGAATAAGGATGGCCCCACGAAGGAGGCTGTGAGACTAAAGCTGAGTGGCCAACAAGTAGAAGTTGCGAGGAGAGTTACGCGTTCACTATTTTTTTTAAATATATTTTATTGACATTTTACAGAGAGGATGGGAGAAAGATAGAGGGTCAGAAACATCGATGAGAGAGAGACATCGATCAGCCGCCTCCTGCAGCCCCCTTCTGGGGATGTGCCTGCAACCAAGATACATGCCCCCAACCGGAATCGAACCTGGGACCCTTCAGTCCGCAGGCCGACGCTCTATCCACTGAGCCAAACCGGTTTCGGCTGAGTTCACTATTGATGGTGATTAGGATGATCACAGTCAGGTGTCAGTCGCTCACGCCAGCCAGCAGACGTGCGTTTCCCAATGTGTCTCTCACCAGACGTTCCGTCGGAGGAGGGCTCTGTGGTCAGACTCCATTAGAAACACCCTCAGTGGCAGCCGGAAGTCCACCACACTCTTGAGTGTTGGTCGTGCCAAAGTCGTGTGACGCTGAGGCGGGACACGGGACTCTCTGACCTCGATGTCTCACGCCCGTGTCTGCAGACGCCCCTGCCTGCCGCTGGGGTTTCTGTGCAAACTGAACCAGGTAGCCTGGGTCCGGGAGCTTTGCAGAGACAGAGAGGACGGTCGGGGATTCGTGCTGCTTTCTATCTCTCACGCTCCTCCTGGCCACGCTGGAGTGAGATTCCAAGGCCCCCTCCTCTGCCTTCCGGGCGGCTCCGGCGTGGCCCAGAAAAGCTCATTCATTAGGCGCCGAGGGCAATTCCCCGGCGGGCGGAGGAGGCGAAGCCGCCAGATCGGCTAAATTGGAGACGTTTAAATTTTTCATCTATTCCCTGGCCTGCTCTGTGGTCAATAGCTTATTCTGACAACTTCATTACGGCCTAATTACTCCGCGCTCCTCTGCTCGTGTTCCGTGTGTGATGAAAAGCCCACTCCAGAGCCGGGGCCGCCGCCCAGGTCCCGACCCCTGACTGGCAGCCACGCCGCCCTGCTCCCTGCTCCCTGGAGGGGTTTCTTTGCCTTGGGGGGGGGGGCGGGCACATTGGCAAAAGCCCTTCCCGGGCCTGCGGGCTGGCCGCCCACCCCATTCTCCGCACGCTCCTCCTTCCCCGGCAAGAGGGGCCCACTTCTCTCTCCCCGGTCCCAGCGCACGCGCCCTCCGCCCATAAATCCCGGGGTGCCTTCAGGTAAAGGAGCCCATCATCAGCTCTTACAGAAACTTTCAGCGTCGGCTTCAGTGAGCGGTCCCTGCGGACGGGCCATGCTTTGCTCAGCCAGGCGCGGTTCTAGGGATGTGATCACATTCACATGTCTCCAGGGGCTGCCTGTAGAACATGGGAGCGGTCCCCCAGCCTCTCAGGTACCCAACCCGCAGCCTCTGCTACCCCAGCGCCACATGGGAGAGACACAGATTCCAACTCGGGTCTAGGAGCGTGTATTCATGCGCCCGCAGGTCCAGCGACTGGACGTGATGGAACCCTGCACCCGGCCCGTGGATGTCCAGTCCTCCGTGGCTTCGGGGTGGAAGGGAAGAAAAAGGAAGTTGGCATTTCGGGGACACGGGTTCAAATACTGCAACTCTCCCTCGCCACGGCGCATCCGGGGCCGGGCCTCACCCTGGGTGGCCTCAGTGGCCCACCGTGCCACGCGGGGATCGCCGTGCCATGCAGCATAGTTTGGGGGCTTCACCAGGAAAGCACGTGGCGTGGCACCTGTACCGGGAGGCACGGGGTCCCTCCTCCTTCTCCATAGCGGGCAGTCTAACCAAAGTGAGCTGCATTCTTACAAAGGCTCCTTGTCACCGTCCACACAACCCTGGCCCCGCCCTCCTAGCACCCCTGCGAGGCAGCACGGCCCGATCTCCACCACAGACCAGCGCGTTCTCACAGGTAAGCTGCCAAGTTGCACAGCTGGGGCGGCGGTGGCATTGCATCCAGAAGGCCCGATCCCTGAGTCCAGGCCCCACGTGATCCTCTCTGGCAGCGGACATGGGCACTGGCTCCCTCCCCACTGGCCCTGAGCAGGACAAGGGTGTGGGAGCACGGAGCTGAGCGCTCCGTTTAAGGAGGGCCACACTCTCCCTGCGTGAGGGGCCTCCCTCGACACCGAAAGGCGAGCGCCTCCTTAAACTGTGAGGCCAGAGCCTCCCCATGGGGATCCATCACAACTGGAGCAAGAGGAACACAGATTCCGGGAGCTCGCGATGCAGCGGGAGGCAGGCGTCAGTCAAACAATCACAGGCAGAGGGGGCAGGGGTGCAAAGGCACTGAGGCTCCTGACTACGGTCCTTTCTCTGGGACCCTGGAGCCCCGAGGCCAGATCTCAGGGGAGCACCACTGGCTGGGACTCCAGGGGACGCACTTTGAGCTCTCCGTGCTGTTTTGGGGGGAAGCTGGAGTTCAGAACGGGTGAGCCCTAGGCCAGCGGCAAGTGAGGGCCGGTGCCCTCTCATTCCTGGCCCGGCGTCCCCCACTCACCTTCCCTGCCTCGGGAGAAGGAAGTAGATCTTCCGCCGTGAGCAACCTCTCCGGAGGCTCAGCAGGCGGCAGAGAGGAGGCGGTTTCAGAGACCGATTTTTGTCTGGAAAGAGGAAACGATACAGACCTTACGGGGGAAATAAACTTGAGTGCTGAGCGCTGGGCGAAGAGAACATGGAAGGAAAAAGCCTCTGGCTGCTGGCAAGAAAGGAAGGGCCGTGTGGGCCGCGGAGCAGGAGGTGAGGAGAGTGAGACAGAGCGCGACAGGGGGCTGCTTGTTCAGGAATTTCTCACTGCGACCAGGTCACTCTCCTCCTCAGAAGCCATCTGTGGCTCCCCATTGCCCAGAGGACAAAGTCTGAGGACAGCAGCATCTATGAGTCAGAAGCATGTCTAGTTGGTGTGTATGTATATGTGTGTGTGTGTGTGTGTGTGTGTGTGTGTGTGTGTGTGTATCAACTCGTAGTTTAATTTTATTGATTTTTTACAGAGAGGAAGGGAGAGGGATAGAGAGTTAGAAACATCGATTGGAGAGAGACATCGGTCAGCCGCCTCCTGCATGCCCCCTACTGGGGATGTGCCCATAACCAGAATACATGTTCTTGACCGGAATCGAACCTGGGACCTTTCAGTCCACAGGCCGACGCTCTATCCACCGAGCTAACCCGGTTTTGGCTCATAGTTTAATTTTAAACGATTGTTATCACAAAACAGAAACAGACTCATGGATCCACAAAACAAACGACTGTTGCCAGAGGGGAGAGGGCTTGGGGCACCGGGTGAACAGGTTGAGGACTGGGTGAAAAGAAGCGCAAACGGGCAGTAATAGAACAGTCTCGGGGATAGAAACTACAGCCTGGAATATAGCAACGACACTGTAATAACTCTGGATGGCACCAGGTGGGTACTGGGGAGATGCCTGTAAATTATATAACTGTCTTACCACTATGCTGTACATCTGAAACCGATATAATAGTGAGCGTCAAGTGTCACTGGAAAAGAAGGAAAAAAATAAACAAAAATCGTTTTTAAGTGAAGAATTGCGTAGTCGTTATAGAGAAACCCCAATCCCACCTCAGTAGACATTTGACATCTGCCTTCGCCAGCTTCGACGCTGTCCCGTCCCCAAAAGCAAGCCCTATGACAGCCCCTATGGGTCCTCAGAGAAGGGCCCAGGGGTGTGGCAAATCAGAGGACAAGAGTTAGAGACCAACTCCCTCCATGGACTCTGCAGCTGCAAATAAGAATTGCTACCCCTCCACAAACACACACACACACACACACACACACACACACACACACAAAGAACCCAGCCCCAGCCCTATTTTCACAGCGAGGCCCAGGGAGTCTGCGCCTCCTAGCACCAGGGCGGCCACTGGTCCGCCATGATGCCAGCGCTGCAGAGCCGGGGGTCAGCGGGCGCGGTGCTGCCTGGATGGAGGATGTGGCGATGCAGGATGGACCTTCTGTTTCCATCGTTTCCTCTTTACTTGGACGCAGCGACCAGGCATTTCCTCTTCGGTGTCTCACTTTGCTTTGGGTTTGCTCCTCCCCTCCTTCAATCTGCCCTGTGGTTAGCACCTTGCCCTCCCTCCTGGGGGTCCCCCATTCCGTGCTGCCTGCGGGTTCACTGGTCACCTGGGCGAGTCGAAGGGACAAGCCTTTCCTTCTCCCCACCTCGTCCCAGAGAGGCGGCGTCCACAGGTGAATGAATGTGGCCTGGCCACCAGGCACTCTACTGAGCAGACGCCGTGGTGGTGGCTGGAGGTGGCTCAGGGTCATGTCCGTGCAGGGGCCGTGGCATGGCCGAGACCAGAGTGGACGCGCTGAGGGCCATGGCCATGGTCCTGTCACCTGGTCAGCCGAGGTCCTTGATCCCTGCGGCCTCCAAGCCGGCCTTCTGGCACCTGGGAGTCCTCTGAGGCCCAGGACCCTCCGGCCCCCGCTTGCTTTGCTGCGTGGCCGGAGTGATTCCCAGCTGCCTCCAGCCGAGGCCCTGCTCGGGGAGACCGTGTGAAAACATGTCAGGGCCAACGAAACCCGTGATGTTCTGGGTATTATTCCTGCGGAAATGGCAACGCTTTACGATTGGATTCAGCTCGATGGAAAGGAAAACATCCCGTCAGAAAACAAGTGACATGTGACTCCACTGTCGCTGTGGCGATCAGGGGGGCCGTGCAGGGAGGAGCTCCATCGCCTTGTCTCTGCAGCAGAAATGAGGCCCCTCGGGGCTCCACTGGGGACCTGGGCGGACCCAGGAGCCCTGACCCCGAAGGGTGTCACTACGCTCTGCTGCTCAGGGTCCGAGTCCATGGGCATTAGGAGGGTGCTGGGCTCCCCATCCGCAGGGCCGGCCAGCACCCAGCATTCCCACACCTAACGCATCGTCAACACAAGCTCTTTTCTGGGCGGATTGTTTTCTCCCGAAACTTGGTGCCGGGGTGAAGTGCACCCCCACATCCCTCCTATCCTTACGGAGCCACTCCCCCGGGAGCACAAGGCCCGTCCCCAGAGAAACACCGACTCCACCGCAGGGAGGGACCTGAGACTGGCTGGCTCGGAGGTGCGGTGGCCTTAGTGCACCCTTGGCCTCGGGGGGCACAGGGCTCTGCCAGCTCCCGTGTGTGGGGACGGGGATCCTGCACCAGTAAACATGGCTTCCGGGCCAGACCGATGACCCCTTCCTCCACTGCACCTGTCCCTCCATCATTCGGCCCAGCTGGCAGCTCTCTGCGGACCTGGGCCCCCGGATGCTCCCAGAGTCCTCCCTGGCCGTGTCGCCCTCCGTCATATTGCATGATGTGCTTCTGTGCACGCCTTCCTCACCAGCTGGGAGGTACCTGATAGGACCACGCCCCCACACCCAACAACAGACAGACTCGGGGAGCTCAGGGAAACTGAGGCGCTTCCCCCAGGTCTCAGAGCTAGGGGAGCGGCGGAGCCAAGATTTGAGCCGCCCTCCCTGCGCCTCCTTCCAACGCTTTCCATCTTTCCCAGGCTCAACCGTCTCCCGCAACAAGCAGATTTCTGACGCACCCCCGAAGGAAATGTGTTTTCTCTCCCATGAACCTCGAGCTGGACACTCCAGAGGGGTCCCCGGGTCCCCGGGCGAAGGAACAGTCCGCCTTCCAGAGAGAGTGATCTTAGAGTTCATGAGTCGCCTTTCAGTGAACCCCGGACCGCACGGTGCTTCTCCGTCCTCTAATTTCCGCTGCGGTTAACGGCCCCGCGGGGAGCGGCGGCTACTTGGGTTTCCAGAGCAGCCGGCGGCCGTCCCGGGTTATGGGTGGTTAATGGCATCCCGCAGCTGTCTGGACTTTCTCCCCCTCCTCTCGAGGTGACCCCAGTGAAGAGGAGGACAGGGAAGAGAGGGGGACGACCTTTCTGGTCGCTGGAACCTTCTGCAGCACCGTGGCCACCCCTGGTCCCAGCTCCCAGGGAACCCACTCGGCCCTGGCAGGTCCAGCCATTACTCCCGCAGACATGGCACTGACTCCCGGTGTGCCCGAGGCTGTGTGCCAGGACTGCGGGGACAGGGGAGGGTCCGGCGCGCGTGGTTACAATCGAGTGGCCTGGGAAAGTCACGGGAGTCCCAGGCACAGTCCCTTTGCGGTTCCGTCCGGGTGCTTCTCGCAGTGCATTTATTCACTCAGTGAACACAGGTGCTGGGGACACAGTCCTTTCCCGGTAACGCCTTCCTAGATGCAGATAAACCAATGGATGTGATGGTCCACGGAGATGCGTCAGCAGTGGGAGGAGGGGGAGGCAGGGGGTGCGGGGCGTGAGAACACAAAGGCGTCCTTCGGGGCTGAGGAGCCCGCAAGCCTTCCTGGAGGATGTCAGGGTTAGGGTTACGGCTGAGTTTCCATGGGAGCGGGGATGGGGGTCTGCCAGAGGAAGTCCTGAGGGGGAGCGGGAGGGGGCGGGTGGGAGCACTGTCTTCCTCAGGGAGACCAGCTCAGCAGATATACAGATGAGAACCAGTAAGTCACAGGGGGAAGGACGGAGGTTAGCGGGCCTTCCGCCATTTCAGAGTAGCAACACCTGCGAGAGGGATGTGGCCGGACAGGCCTGTGTGAGCAGGAGGGTCTGGTGACCCTCGGAAGGCTGACCCCTCCTTCCATGCCCTATAGGGAGCCAGAGCCCTGGGACCAGCCTGCCCACATTCCCTGTGCAAACTGCAAACCCAGGACCTGGCTCTGAATTTCTGAGTCATTAGCTCGGGGTGCTGGCGGGAGCCTCCGGTTCCCACGTCTTCTGACAGATCTGCACCAAGACCACTGGTGTGCGAGGAGAGAGTTCACTCCCTTCTTCTTGGGTCCCCGATCCACCTGTTCTGAGCCTTTACGGTTTTCTGGCTCAGTGTCAGAGACAGATTCTCTAAGTCACAAGATGGAATGACTCAGGCCTGTCTGCACGGTCCCTGAAGCCCATCACACGCAGATGGCCACGCGAAAGCAAGTCTGGACACTCTGCAGTTCCAGGCAGACGGGGCTCCGGATAGAGAGAGGACTCTGTGTGCTGAGAAGCAAAGAGGACTCTGTGTGCAGAGAAGCAAAGGGAGAGACTCGGCACTGTTCCGGAAAGATGGCGTCGAGATCTGGGGAAAAGTGCTTGAAGAATGGGGGACAAGGAAATACCTGCCGGGGACTGCCACGTGCTCCATGCGCAGCTTGTAGCCTCGTCCTCGAGATACGAGTTTAATTCGTTCCGTCACCTTGAGGTGAGGGAAACTATGAGACGCTCGAGTCTCGGTAAACGGGTGGGTCGTGTACAGCCGGCCGATCCACGGGATGACTCCTATCTCAAACATTGCTCGTATTTCAAAGCAAAAATCGCTCGCTCGACGGCTCGTATCTCAAAAATCTCGTATGTTAGGGCACTCGTATCTCAAGGTACCACTGTATTTCCTAACTGTATGTCCATCCCTCTGCCGGTTCGGACTCGGTGTCACTTTCTCTGGGAAGGCTTCGCTGACCTCCAGCTCTATGGAATGCTCCTGCTCTACGCTCCCAAAGCAAACTGCACCTGAGTCCGTATCCCGCTGCATGGTCATTGCGAAGTTATTTCTCTACTTCATCACCGGCTCAGTGGAAACCATCTTTGTCATCATGCACCCCAACAGCCTTGTGTAAAGACAGCAATAGCAAGTGTTCAACAAAAGGTTTACCTATGTATCCGTTAGCATAAGTCAGGTCATGCTGTAGTAACAAGCAACCCCCACATCGAAGCAGTTTAACACAGCCAAGACTAGGTGCCCAGTCATGCAAAGCCCCAGAATGCTCAGCGCTGGCACACCAGGGTGGGGAGATCCTGTGTACCGCGCTTCCATTGCCCACCTCCATCCTGAGCCCTCTCCGAGGTCTCTGAGCCCTCTCCAAGGTCCCTGAGCTCTCCCTATGGCTGGAACTGGGATTTGGTTGAAACACTTGAGTTGCCACCATCTACAACGAAGTCTTCTCTCACCACATAAGCATCAATAAAAACAAACCCACACACATACACAAACACTCATA
This sequence comes from Lasiurus borealis, assembly GCA_004026805.1. NCBI lineage: Eukaryota > Metazoa > Chordata > Mammalia > Chiroptera > Vespertilionidae > Lasiurus > Lasiurus borealis. The sequence goes on from PVJN01001530.1 coordinate 55,611, forward strand.
CCCACCCCCTCCACCGCCTCCTCTGCCGAAGCACAGATCAGTTCCTCAAAGCTGGGAGAGCAGGCAGTTTGTTGCCTGTGAGTATTCGTTCCGAAGGCTGTTTAAGGTTACAAAGGAGAAGGATGAATCACACAGACCGATGCCCAGGCCCCAATGTCTTCTCCAAGTATTTTGTTGCTTTTCTCAAATGTTCCTTTCTCAAGGCAGCTGTCATCTTTCTCCATCGGAACCCTCCTCCCACCCACAGCCCATCTGCTTACACACCCTGTGCCTGATCAACCGAACAAAGGCCCAGCCTTTAGCCAAATCCTGACCGGCTGCCCTGGGCCCCCCAAATTTCTCAGTAACCCCAGGTACATTGGGTTGGGGGTGGAGATGGGGTCATGAGCATCAATATGGCTGAGGTGCTTTAACCCCTTGCTCCCTAGGACCAGATTGCACAGCTGCTCTGACTTTCCCTGGGAGTGTCCACACCTACATCCCTGTCCTGGGACTGACCAGCTGGCCCTGAAGGGACCGGACTTTGTGGCTCAGTGACCTTGGGCAAGTACCCCATATCCTGAAACTCCACTTCCTCAGCGGTAACAGGAAGTGTAGTATCAGGACCCCCTCCAACGGGTGGAGCTGAATGAGAGACGGGCATAAGGCCCTCGCAAGTGTCTGGCCTGCACTAAGAAGCCAGTCTCTGCTCCACCGTCATTTCCCCTCCACCTGTGCAGGGGTGAGGGAGGTGGGGTCTTTCGCTGCTGGAAGACTGGATAGCTCTCGTTTTCTGCAGTGGTTCTCAATCTTTTTTTTTTAATATATTTTATTGATTTTTCACAGAGATGAAGGGAGAGGGATAGAAAGTCAGAAACATCGATGAGAGAGAGACATCGATCAGCCGCCTCCTGCACACCCCACACTGGAGGTGTGCCCGAAAGCAAGGTACATGCCCCCGACCGGAATCGAACCTGGGACCTTTCAGTCTCAGGCCGACGCTCTATCCACTGAGCCAAACCAGTCTTCAACCTTTTTTAATGCTGTGACCTTTTAATACAGTTCCTCATGTTGTGGTGACCCCCAATCATAAAATTATTTTCGTGGCTACTTCATCACTGTCATTTTGCTGCTGTTAATGAATCATCATGTCAATATCTGTTTTCTGATGGTCTTAGGCGACCTTGCTAGCAGTTTTCAACCTGTGGGCTGCGACCCACAAGTTGAGAACCGCTGCTGTAGAGGAAGGTAAGGACCACCAGCCCACCTGCTCCTCCAAGCAAAGGAAGCAGCCTGAGTTATTGGGGGGACAGACTGGCGGGCTCTGGACAGGAGTGGAGTTTGGCTTTCACGCCGTCACGTAGGAAGCCCGCCCGCTCTTCTGTTCTCATCTCCAGGCCTGGCTTCGTACTGGCTCGAGGCTCTAGCCGTCCCTGCATTGTGCTTCCGTCCACCCCTTTCCCCGAGCACCTGCCCAGGCCGCGCTGGTGCCTGCAGCAGCACCCCACCGCCCAGCTGGCTCTGCTTCTTCCTCCAGGCACGGCCGAGCCGGGCCCTCCACAGGAGCCTCTGGGTGCCCTCCTCCTTTTCACCTGACACCTCTCTGGACCGGGTCCCCCTTCTCTGCTCACCCACGCCTCTCTGCTGACCCCACTCACAGAATTCAGCACACGCTGTCTTCCCTGGTCCCAAACACATTCCTTGCATATATCTCTTATACTTTTTCTGCTGTTGATCCTCACCTGAGGATATCCGCCCGTCGATATTTAGACAGAGTGGAAGGGAGGGGGAGAGACAGAGAAATAGCCATGTGAGAGAGACACATCGATTCGATGCCTCCCGCACATGCCCCAGAATCTAACCCAGGATCCTCCAGACCCTGGGCCAACACTCTATCCACTGAGCCAAACAGACTAGGCCTATTCCTCACAAATATTGAGTGGTAACTAAATGTTGGCTGAATGATAACAATCCCATAAAAATTCAGATTCAACTCAGCAGTAAGTAAACACTACTCTATGTAGCTGTGTAATTGATCTAAGACCATTATTTCTACTTTTTTTTCCCCCCCTGTGAATTAGACCTGATGTGTTTATCACCTCCACCGGAAATTTTTCCAGAAGCCACTGCTTTATTGCTGTAGGAGAGAAAATAGACTGCCACCACCTTACTTGAGTGAGACCGTGCAAAGAAACACAACATATGTTTAGAAATGAAAAAAAAACTACAATTAATAATTCATGAGTGATAGCAGAGATCATAATGGAAATCTGGGCGTGAAGGATGATGCAAGCACCGCATATTAAAACCTGTGCGAGGCAATTAAAAGGATACTCAGAGGGAGATATATTGCCCTACATGGAAGTCTTAGAAAACAATGAATCTCAGGAAGCCACATATTTAATTCAAAAGCTGGGAAAAGAAGCAGAATAAACGGAAAGAAGCTTACAAGGGATAAAATAAGAAAGCAATGAATTAGAAAATAAGGGCACTGTGAAGATGTTTATGGTTTAAAGGTGGCCCATTGAAAAGGTTCGTAAAACAGCTCTCTGAAATGACTGCTCAAGAAAAAAAAAAGAAAAGATACAAATAAACAATATTTTGAACACCAGTAGAACACAATTCCCCCGTTTCATAATTCTGGAGGAAATTTAGCAAGCATTAAACAATGCTGTGCATGGTATTGTGACAATGATTTTCATTACTAGGATGAAATGAATACTTTCAGAAAAAAACAAAATTACCAAAATTGACTCAAGAAGAAATAGAAAACCTAAGTTAGCCATCCAGTAAATTAACTTACTGGTCAAAAATCTCTTCCCCAGCCCCGAAGAAAAGCAGTAGCACTAGATATTGTCAAGTGATACAAAACCTCCGAGGAATGAAAAGTTCCTCTTTTGGACAAGCTCTTCCTGAGACTAGAAAGAGGGAGAGTAGATGACCGGAAATGGTTAAAACAAAACCCCCTGTGAGTGGACCCTGGACACCTGGTAAAGGTGACAGACATGTCAGCTTAGTTCCCACCATCAGCACTTCCAACGAAGGAGGAAAAACAAGCCCATGACTAGCGAATTCAACCCCCATGATATGGCTCTGTCTTGGTCACTGTGCTCGCACTATGTTGCCTGTGTGTGTCGCCCAGGAGGCTGCCAACCCCTTGAGCTCAGTGCCTGGGTTTTATCCACTGGGGATGTTTTCAGCACCTAGAACAGCGCCTGGCACTCGGGGGGCCTCCCTTCTGTGGACAGCCAGGCCTAAGGGTGCAAGTCCCTGAGATGTGCCTCTTTCCTAGGGCACACAGCATGGGTCTTCTTTGCTTTTCTACTTGCAGTGGGCAGTTCTTCTGTGTGGTTCTTGGACAGTGGATTTGAGGCGAGACAATACCGTGTTCTAACCCTCCTGCTTCCCATCACCAACAACTACTCATAATTCATCTTCTGAAACCTCAGAAACATGGGGAAAATACCACCATCTGGGGAGTTCATTGATGTAAGGGTCGATGAGCTAACGCACGTGCAAGCTTCGTGCGTCCGATAAATCTGTGATATGTCATTAACGGGGGCGTGGCTGGCGCTCACTGCAGGCTGGCGAGAGGAGATAAGGTCTAACGCTGAGGATGGGATGGGTCTGGGACGCACAGATCAGAGAGTAAAGAGCTTGATTTTTGAGCGGTTTTATAGAAAGAAGATGTTCATGTTTGAGAAAAACCCGAAGGATTTCCAGAGGAAGAAAAGGGCATTTATGTAAGTCTGCTCGGTAGGAGCCAAGGAGTTGACTCAGATTTACTTGTCTCTTCTCCCGTTCTGAGCACATTGGCAAGCAGCTCTGCCTGGGGAAGGGGCGGGACCACGCTAGGTTCTAGGGCCAGTGGGTACCCCCTCCCCCGCACCACAGCTAGCGTGTGAAATGGGGGAGGTGGTCCGGGGCGGTGGCCTGGAACGGGAGACCTTGCTCTCTGCACCTCAGTGCTTTCTTCCTAAAATGGAAACAAACTGTCTCATGTAAGTGCCAGGAAGACACCAGATCACATTAAGGGACCAACCACAGTGCCTGGCCCCGCGGGCAGCTTAATAATTGGTTTAATAATTATTAACCATGACTAGGACCTCCGTGGCACCTCGGACAGCACGGTGTGGTTTCAACATGCGGACCATTTCCCATAGAGATGAGGGATCTGGACCACAGTCCCCCAAACCCCTCAGCTCCCTTATGCCTGAGCTCCATGGGTCCCAGTCAGAGCTGAAGTCATCAGAGAGAAGCATCGGAGAACCACGCGGGTCAGCTCCCCTGGAGAGCATCCGGCCTCTTCCAGTTCCCGGGACGAGCCTTTCCTTCCCCATTTGAACAGATGGGTGTGCGGCTCCGGGGAGCCGACCCCCGTGCCTGGCAGGTGCTGACATTCCTCCGGGGAAGGCCACCGAGGTGCCGAGGGCAGCGACCACACCATCTTTCCCCTCCAGCCCGTCATCCGGATCCGCTTTCTCCTGGAATCTCCGTTGGTAGCAGACTGGGGGTGCCTCGCTGAGGAGGTGCTTGGCCAAATCGTGAAAGAGCACAGACTCCCCAAAAAGGATGTGCTCCCCCAGAGCAGAGCCTTCCAAACAGCAAGAGGAGAAAATTGCAGATGGGGGGGTCCATTCAGCTCTCCCCCGCAGAGAAGACACATGGAAAACAGATCCTCACCTTCAGCCACAGGACTTTCCGTCCCCTTCCCGCTGACGGGAGATTGGACTCAGATGCCATCATGTTCTCCAAGAAGCTTTTCCTGACCACCCCCACCTCCTAAGACTGGGCTCCTCCTCCTCTGTGTCCCCATAATTCCCAGGTGGAAGGTTCTCCCCGTGTGGGCTGGTGATAAAGCTGCTGTTTGAACACTCTCCACGCACCTCGGTCTGGGTTTTCTCACAAGGAGGTCTCGGGGATGGGTCTCGGAGGAAGGTCATTCATGTGGAAGGCGATCCAGGAAGCATGAGCGGGGAGAGGGAGAAAGTGAGGGAGAAACGTCGGCAGAGCGCATTCACCCTGTTCCACTGCGACTTCTGAGGCGCCCTAGGCACCCGCTGGGGTGGCCTGCAAAGCTGCAGCACGTTTCTGTGGATCCTTCTCCCTACTGGTTGGAGTTTCCCTTGGGGACATTAAATGCCTTGCAATTTAGGGCCGCCCCGCCTACAGGCAGACTGGATGGCTCTCAGGAGGTCAGTAAAAGCCCTTGATCAGGGAGAAAGTGGGGGGGCCACACAGGACAGCAGGGGGTGCTAGAGAGAGAGCGGTCAAGGTGTTCATTTCCCAGGTTCCCTCTCTGTCTAGTCACCAAAGGACCATGTCCTTCCCTCAAAAGTCACATCTCCTGCTGAGCGGTCCCCTCCACCGGGCTCTCTGCCTGGAATCTGGTGACTGTTCCCTCCCCCTTTTCCCATCGGGGGATGTTCCCACATCTGGGAGGCGATGGGGGGATGCTGGCCGTCCTGCGGGTGCCAGCAGGTGGTGGAAAGCACCCGGGGCCCAGGTATGCCATTTGTTGTTCCTGCGCTCCAGGTGACCCGGCTGCTCAGAACCGCAGCCCCAGCCACACGGGCCGCCACACCACTGTCCCCCTCCAGCCACACTGCTCCAGTGCCTGAGAAACGACTGTTATTGCAGGCAAATGGCCCGCACCTTGTCCTGAAACTGCTCGAGGACACACTGGCAGCGCGACCTTTAGCGGGGTCTCCCCTGGATGAGACCCGATCAGGCGGCGTGAGCCCGGAGCAGGCTCGGACCCGCTCTCAGCTCCCGGCCTCGCTTCTCGCCCGGCCTTGACGGGCTGCTTTAGCGGGAGGCTGCTTTTCCTTCTGCGCTTATTTATATTTAGCCCGAGCATCCTGTTAATTACAGAGCAGTTACGGGAGAATTAGGGGCACTATATATAAATTTGCCATTTATGCAAATGGCAAAGAGGGGGATAAAGAAAAATTAGCTTAATTAGCGTAATTGCTTAAAAAGCGGGAGGTGAGGCAAACACGGCCTTCATCGAAGAAGAGGTGAAGGAGGTCTCAAGGAAGTGCGACCCGGACCGGCCCGGAGTGGCGGCTCCGACCTTTCACGGTTTCGAGACCTTCAGAGAGACACAGGGACGGCGGGAGGCCAGGCAGGCAGGAGCAGAGAGACCACGTGGCCCTAAGCTGGTGGCTCAGTGGTTAGAGCGCCAGCCCATGGACTGACGGGTCCAGGGTTCCATTCCAGTCAAGGGCACGTATCTGGGCTGCAGGCTCGACCCCCAGCCCCCGCCCCCCCCCCAGTCAAGGTCTGGGAGGGAGGCAACCAATCCCTGTGTCTCTCTCACACGGTTGTTTCTCTCCCCCTCCCTCCCACTCTCTCTAAAAATCCATGGAAAAAACATGCCCTCGGGTGAGGACTAACAAAAAGTAAATCAATAAAGGAAAATGAAATGCCACATGGCTGCTTAAGGAATGCAGTGCAGCCCTCGCATGTGGGGAGCGGAGTGCGCACGCATGTACGGACCTGCGGTGCGGTGCGGGCAAGATGCTCTGGGCATCTTTCACCGGCAAACACACTGCTGAGCGCCCACTCGGCGCTGGCCTGCCGGGAGGCTGGGGACCGCAGACAGCGGCGGGCAGTTACTGCCCTCAGGGGCTGGGGAGGCAGGGACGGGCAGGCGATACGCAACCGGCACGCGGAGAGGGAAATGGAAGGGCACGAAGGACGGGCTTGCCAGATTTTGCAAAGGCAGATACACAATGCCCAGTCCCGTCTTCATTTTAGAGAGACAACACAAGCGTATTTTTAGGGGGAGCGTGCCCCGTGAGATATTTGGTGTAGACTTACGCTACAACAATGTACGTTACTGTTCATCTGAAATTCAAATCGACGAGCATACTGTATCTTCCTGGCAGCCTCCTGGGGAATTACACAGGAGAGGGGTTCCCCTGATCCCCCGGGACCACGGGAAAGCCCAGGGCTCCCCCCGGGGAGCAGAGAAATGTCCCCCCAGCACCCGCAGGTCCCTCCAGCCTGAAGTCACATCAGTGGAGAGGTGGGAGGGGCAGCCTGGAGCCAGTGGCTAAGGAACCGGGCTGGGCCCCCCCAGTCTTGTGTAAAACACCAGACACTCAGACGCCTGTGGACCTATGGCATCTGAGTCCCCCCGGGGGGGCAGAGCCCTACGCCCGGGCACCTGTGCGAGGCCCTGTTCTAGGACGTTGCAGGCCTGAACTCAGTGGGTCCTCATGCGGCCCCCACTTCCCAGAAGAAGCAGGGTGGCTAATGAGCATGAGAGCCGGAAGCTGGGGCTGGCGTCGACTTCAAAGGACATCCTTTGATGTGCCTCCCTCTCTTCGTGAAGGATGTATTTTTGTGCGTTTTTGCTTTGTTTGTTTTTTTGATTAATCCTCACCGGAGGATTAACGTGCCTTTCACATCCTCCGTGTCTGGGGATAGAACCCGCGACCTGGTTATGCTGTGCCCTTGACCGGGAATCAAACCTGTGACCTTTGGATGTACGAGATGATGCTCCAACCAAGGATACTGAGGCTCAGGGGTTCCTACCCACCCTCCATCACCCTGTCGGTAAGTGGCCCGGCTGGGATTTGAACCCTGTGCTGCCCTGACCCCAAACCAGAGGTGCCCCCACCCCCGCTTTGAGGACGCTGCCTTGGGATTCCTTGGGCAGGCAGAGCGTCCTCCTGCCGACCCTTCCCCAGGAACGCAGGGGCGCGTTCCTCTTCTCCCGGGTCCTTCCTTCAGCCGGGACCACCCTCCCCCGGCCTCCTTCCTCCTGCTCGCCAAGCTGCCCTTGTACTGGGGTCTGAATGTCAGAGCACAAAGCGCCGTTCTCCTGAGCTGCAGCGTTTCGCTCCAAGACTGCGGATGTCAGTCCAAGAGCAAAAGCCGGGGCGCTCGGCCTCTCTAAAGGGGCCCGAGGTTGCCCTTTTCACCTCCAGTTCCCAGAGCAGAGGGGAGGAACCAGCCACGTCACCCCTCAGCCTCTCTGGGCGGACAGGCACGGCAGCTGACGATAAGAGTGCTATGGAGTGGCCCACACAAGCCCCCATCCTCCAAGTGCTGAGGACTCAGGCAGCGGCAGCTGGTAGCCCGAGGTGACCACCTGCTGGCCTTCCTGACCCTGGCCCTGGGGTCCACCCGCAACTCTGAACTCCGGACACCCTGACTTGACAACTGGCTCTCATTACAGTCGCTTCCCTCTCGGCACTCCTCCAGCCCCGAAACTGCTCTTTGGAGGGGACCGGGGAAGGATTGATGCCCAGGGGTCCGAGCGTGGATGCTGACCAATACAAATGCTGTGTGACGTCATCGTTTTCACACCTCCACACGCCCAGGCCAGAGCTGGAGTCCCAACAGGCTGTGTAGGTGGTCGAGGGGGAGGGGGACAGAGTGAGTGAGGCTTGCAGCCCCAATTCCTCGAGCTTACCTCCTGTCCCGGGTCAGAGTCAGCCCTCCCTCCCCGGCTCTCTTGAAGCGGTTCATTTAGCTCGCTGTTCGTATCTCTTAACCATAGCTCTTCGTTGTGGAATGTACAGTGGTACCTCGAGATACGAGTGCCCTAACATACGAGATTTTTGGCATACGAGCCATCGAGCGAGTGATTTTTGCTTTGAAATACGAGCAACATTTGAGATAGGAGTCATCGCGCGGATCGGCTGGCTGCACATGACCCACCAATTTACCGTGACTCGAGCGTCTCATAGTTTCCCGAATTAAACTCGTATCTCGAGGTACCACTGTAAAAGGGTTTTCCTTGTGGATTGTACCTGCTTTTCACACATATGTCTGCAAGCCTTTATGGCCGTGGTCCATTACCAGAAAGATTTAGAGAGGGAAGTACTGGAGCCTCTGCTCTCACTGAATCCCGGAGACGTTTTCAGGTTACAAACCTTCCCCCAGGTGCACGCACCCTGCGAACCCAGTCCCTCTCCCGGGGCGGCGGGGAGGCTGACCGGCGGGCCCCATGGGACACTGGCAGCACGCGGTGCCCTGCGGAGACGAAGCCTTCTCTCCCCTCTCCCCTCTGCCAGCAGAACAAACCCCTCCGTTTGGGGCCGAGAACACCTCTCCTCTCTCCCTAGCCATACACGTGTCCTCAAAGCAGTTTTATCATTCCATTTCCCCGGGTCTTGTAAAATATTTTTTATTGATTTCAGCGAGAGGCAAGGAGAGAGCTAATTTCCCCTAGTTTTTAACATCCTTCTCCTAGGATACATACATATATGTGTCTATCCATCCTTCAGTCCAACGATCCGCTAACCCACACACTCGCCATTTCCCACCTCTTCTCCCATAACTGGCTGTGAGACCTGGCTGTCCGCTGCTCGGCGTGGACTTCACACGGCAGGAGAGAGAAATGCCTTTCATGTGGGTCGGGGTAAGGCCTTCCCGGCTCCTTCCCAAATGAGAAGAAGTGCCGAGTGGGAAGTTTTTGACTCACGTGTTATTAATGGCAAGCACTGACAGGAACTACAAGATCAGCTACTTCCTTCATTTAGTTTGAATTCTTTCTCGCTCTCCGCATGACAGCCCGCGTCCAGGTCGAGAAGAAAGCCGGGCCGGGATGACCTCTACTCGCTCCTGAGGCTCCCCGTGGTCTCTCTCTGGCTCCAAGTTGTGCTTTCAGGCTGACTCTGATTTTTTCCCCAGAAAAGCTCTGACAATGGCTGTGGGTCTCAGAGATCGAGAGTGTGGCTCCCATCCCCGCGACTCAGTAGAGTCCATCAGTGAGGAAATGACGAGAATGGGAGCCTTAACACAGTGAGGTTCTCATACGATCTTCCTGGATTGATCTTTAGCCCATTACTCATTCGTTCATTCATTCATTCATTCATTCATTCAACAAACAACATAATACCTAGACTAGACAAGGCATCGTGTTTGTTTTGTTAATTTTTTTTTTTTACAGAGAGGAAGGGAAAGGGATAGAGAGTTAGAAACATCGATCAGTTGCCTCCTGCACATCCCTACTGGGGATGTGCCCACAACCAAGGTACATGCCCTTGATCGGAATCAAGCCTGGGGCCTTTCAGTCCGCAGGCCAATGTTCTATCTACTGAGCCAAACCGGTTTCAGCAAGGCACAGTGTTTGAATGGAGAGGAGAGTGATGAATAAATACCAGACCGATCTTCTAGCAGCTTCTCACACACAACAGAAAAAGGAAAAGAGAAATCAGAGCACAGAACGCCAGCTGCGGGGAGGAGGGCTACGTGAAGAGTTTATGAGGACAGAGAGGACGGAATCTGCGCTGTATCCTAAGGGAAGTGGCGAGGCCTGGGGCAGGTGACGGGGGAGGACCATTCCTGGGAAGGTGGGATAGGATGAGCAGGATCAGAGGCGGGAGGAGTGTGGCAGGTCCAGGGAACTTCCAGGCGAGCAATGGGAAGTGTCAGGTGCTGGGCTGGGGGATTGGCCACGGGCGGAGTCTGGTGAGCTAAGACATTTGGACTTCACCCCGAAGAGAATCGAGATCTCCTAAAGCGCTTCCAAGGAGAATTGAGGAGGTTTCTAACGTCGGTGCAGTTCTAAGAAGCTTTGTGAACAATTTGCTGCCCCAGATTGAGAGTTTACGAGCACACGTGAATTTTCTCAGTGTGGAGGTCCCTGGAGAGCACCAGGTCGGCCAAGACGGAACATCCGACCACAGAGCTCCCGAGGCAGATTTGGCCACCATAGCAGCCCCTCCACACGCTCACAGAGACACACCTCTTTCCTGCCCGACATCGTGCCAGCTGCTGTGAAGGACAGAGAAAGGCAGCACGGGTGGGGGGTCTGGTCCCTGCCCCTCGGGAGCAAACACGTGGCACAGAAACTCCAGGTCGCCTGTGGTGCTCCTCCCGGTTCCCTGCCCGGTCCCCACTTCGGTTAATTGGGTGTTGGGTTCCGGGCGTCTCAGCAGGTGCTGATCTCGCCAGAACCTCGTAATCAATGAGCCGTCTTGGAGCTCCAGGCTGCACGTGGCTCTGGGTCGGCAGTGGTCCGGCAGCTCTGAGGCGGCTCAGAGCACACTCACCCGCACGAAGGTGCTAACGGGGTGTTTGCAGGGCTCAGACCCCGTTCTCCGAAGGCCTGGAGCTCCAGAACTCGTGGAAATGTGACAGCGGTCCATCTGCCGAGTGTCTCCATCGGAGAACATCCTCGTCCCCATGTGAGGATCCTGGGTATTTTCTCAGCCGAGGTCCCCCGTGCGTGCACTTGTTCTCTGCTCCCCAGGCATGTCCCCTGCATGTGGCTTTGGGCTCTGGAAACCTTTATTGGCCCTCCTGCGGTCCATATTGTGTCCCAGGATGGAGTGACTGCTTCTCTGTGGACCTGGATTGTTGCTGTCCGCGGTTCTGATATTGCCGCTTTCTGTGGACCTGGATTGTTTCTGTCCCTGGTGCTGACACTGCTCAGCATCTTCTTTGGGGTCAAACGACCCTTTCATGGGTGTCGCCTAAGACCTTCGGAAAATGCAGATATTTACATCACAATGCATCACAGTAGCAACATTTCATGGTCGGGGGTCACCACCACATGAGGAACTGTATGCAAGGGTCGCGGCCTTAGGAAGGTTGAGAACCACTGAGTTAGAGGATGGACTGAAGGCAGGTTAACCCAGGGCCATTGCAGGTCATCAGACACAGAATGGCAGAGCAGCAAAGCCCAGGAATAGCTGCATGCAGGCTTCCGTTTCTCAGAGAAGGAGGATAAGTTCGATGCTTGCCCAACATCACACTGCTGCTGATAAAAGCTACCTGAATCTGGGCGATTGTCACTGGACCTCTTCCCTGAGCATCTGGGCTCACCAGCTCCTTCCCGAACCCAAGCCTCTGCTGTCTCTCTGGATCAGAAACCCCTGGATTCTGTGCTGATAACAGGTTCCTCTTCAATAGAACGTTCTATTGTTTGTTCTCTGTGACAGGCGCGCGCACACACACACACACACACACACCACACTCACACATACAACACATACACACACAACACACACAGATACACACTCACACATACAACACACACAGATACATACACTCTCGCACACACATACACACACAAAACACACGTGTTTGGGATTGAGGTTCCCGCAAACCCCTCCCTGCCCAGAAGCTCCGCCCAGTTTTACCATCACCACAGCGAGCGCCATACGAGTCCTTCCCTCCTCACGACGCCGACGCCGCATTAAGCTTCAGGAAGGCCTGGCAGTGGTCTGGCCGCTCTCTGAGGGCTGTACCGAGAGGCCCGGCTGGGGGAGGCTTGCAAAAACTAGTGTCTACCAGCTCCCCCCGGGGATTCCTTCCCCAACAGCTTCGCTTGAACCCAGAGCTCCGCCTTCCGAAAACCACTCCCTTTGCTCAGACAGGCTTTGCTTCTGGCAGCAGTGTCTTTGGGGAGCACATTAGCTTGTTATGGATTCCAAACAGATGAGCTCAATCTCCCCTCAGTTTCCAGCACGCGTCCTGCCCCCCTAACTCCTCCTTCCCCCACCCCCGGGATAGGCGGTGCGGGCGCTGATACCTTAATCGCCTGCAATGCCTCCCCCTCCTCCGCTGCTCCCGCCCACACGCTGCGCCCCGCTGTGGTCCGGGGCACATGCAGGTGGCACGCGTCCTGTGGTTGCTCCAAAGGTCTCACTCGAAGGGCCAGAAGGCGGTTATTCCTCCGAGTGCGGTACAAGGTCGCTGTGAACGCACGAATCTGGCTGCTGGCAAAGCCGGACAAATAAGGGAGATAAAAACCGGCCCATTAGAGGCAAAGTCCTGTGGGGAGTGAGAACCTGCCAGCCAGAGCGCCAACCACTGTGTGACCCGATTAGGCGCTTATGGAGGAGGAGTGGAGACTCATGGGAGGTATCTAGGCCCTCGGGACGTACAGGTGAACCACTTGAGTCAATAGAGATTGTCCCCAAAGACTTGCAGACTCACCGGGCCACCGAGAGTAATTACTCACAGACCACAGGATCTGACATAAGACAGAGTCCCCTCCCCACCCCACCCACACCGAAGGTGGCAGCCTCTTTGTGCTCCTTCATTCCACGCATGGAGCAGCAGAGAGTTGGGAAGGGGCATAGCCAGTGGCCGGAGAGCCATCCTCTGTGCGGACCAGTCCTAGGTCCACAGCTTAAGCCCTGCACGTGGGGCAGAACCATGAACCCCCAGGCCGTCCAGAGCATGAGGGGCTCTGAGTCAGCGAGTGGATGACCACTCAGCACAGAGGCAAACCCCTGAGGAAGAACATTCTGGCAAGAAAGGGTCAAGGTACCTTTCTCAGTCACACCTGACGGAAAGTTTAGCAATCCCCATTGGGACAAAATTCCAGTTGGGGTGTGTGTTGGGGGCGGGAGAGGGGAGAGACTCACCATAGATCAGGCTACGTCTTTTATATATATATATATATTTTTGTTGTTGATTTTTTCACAGAGAGGAAGGGAGAAAGATAGAGAGTTAGAAACATCGATGAGAGAGAGACATCGATCAGCCGCCTCCTGCACACCTCCTACTGGGGATGTGCTCACAACCAAGGTACATGCCCTTGACTGGAATCGAACCTGAGACCTTTCAGTCTGCAGACCGACATTCTATCCACTGAGCCACACCAGTTTCAGCAGGCTACATCTTTCTTAATGAGTCTTTTCATGCCATCCTACTGGCAGAACCCTTCCCGGGACTGTTTACATACCTGCAAGGAGACCCAGTTGAAAATAAAACCAATGACACCAAGACCCAACACTTCTCCAGAACCTCAAAATGCCCTTCAGAGGGGCCCGGCTGCGGGGAACGATCAGAAGATGCGGAGCCCAGATGGCCACACGAAGGTCCTCGGTGTCATTTTTGTAACCGAGGATGGGACACCCACCCGCCAGCTGTCCCACCACGGAGAACGTCGCGGCACGCCTGCCACAGACACGTTCAAAGGACACTCTCCAAGGCCGGCACCAACGCTCACAACATCCGGTGGGCACGTCGCATTGAGAAACACCCGGTCTTAATGAGTCTGCACGGGTGGGGGTGGGAGCGTGCTTGTAGATTACAACCCGCCCTGCCTACGTCAGGAGCCACTCTGACTGTGATGTGCAGGTCAGAGGTCGGGCGGGTGTCTGAGGAGAGTGGGTGGTCACGAAGAGAAAGCCGCGGAGTGTGGCAGAAGGTTCCCCCCGGTGCCCGCTCACCCCGTTTCTTTGTGGAGCTGGCTCCGTTCACCACGGAGCCCCAGTGGAGAGCAATGCTAGAGAGTGCTAGCCGGGGACCCGTTACCAGGGCGACGTGAGGGTCATGAAGGAGGCCGTGAACTTGCGGTGAATGAAGAGATGAGCAGCCTGTGGGGGCAGAGGAGGGGAAATCGCACTGCGTCCCGGGAGGAAGGGGGTCGGAGGGTCAGGTGGGAACCAAATGAGGGGCAGAGAGGCCAGCAAAGGGGGCCCTCATATTCCCAAGGCAAAATTAGGCTGCTCACAGTGAAATTAATATGATGTTGATGATTATTATGTCTGTTAGTGCCGTGACGTGCCACACACACACACACACATCATCCAGAGCCCAGCACACGCAGTAACATCACTGCTGAGCCTGGGACTGCTGGGGAATGGCATGAGCCCAGAGATGGGGTCTCACACCCGGTCCGTAACTCACTCTGTGAACCCACAGTAGCTTCCTCACCGGAGGGATTTCCGTGTGCCCCTTCATCAGCCAGAGGGAGAGACGGAAGTCCTGGGGTCCCGAGCTCTCGGGGAGAAAGGAGAACAGAGACACAACAGAACCGTGGGGACTGGGTCGGGGAGTGAGAAAGGGATTTTCTCAGCCACACACCAGGAGCTGGGACAGCACTCAGCCCTTTCCATCCACCGGGGTGAGCTCTGATAGGAACGCCCCAGCCGAGAAACGCAATTCTCAGAGCGCTGGGAGTGTCAGGGGGACCAGCGTCCCAGGGGGCCTCTGAGACCACAGCCAATACTCGGGCCTTCACAGAATACAGAGAAATGTGCAAACAAAAGGCCGGCGGGCAACAGTGACGCTTACCGGTGTCTAACGAACCTATGCTATTCAAAACCTTTGCTGGTTAAAAATTCCCTGTGATCTCCTGTTTTTATTTTTACTTTTTTTACATTTTATTGATTTTTTACAGAGAGGAAGGAAGAGGGATAGAGAGATAGAAACATCCATGAGAGAGACATCATCAGCTGCCTCCTGCACGCCCCCTACTGGGGATGTGCCTGCAACCAGGATACATACCCTTGACTGGAATTGAACCTGGGACCTTTAGGTCCGCAGGCCAATGCTCTATCCACTGAGCCAAACCGGTTTCGGCATCCTGTTGTTAAATATCAGGAAAATGAACTCAAAACGGCTCCTGGCTTTCTGGCAGATGATGCTCAGGTGAAGAGGCCTCCCTCCTTCCCCCCTCCCCGCAAGTCCACTCTCTGGGGCTTCTGTGGAATGTGTTTCTCAGTCTACACCTGAGTCTCTGACTCCGCCCCTGGGTCATTCACGGTTCAGAGATGGATGCTGGACAGGGACTGGGGCTGAGACACTCCCTGGGGACGTCAAAACGATGGCATGTGTCTCTGTCCGAGAAAACAGCTTCCCACACACAAAAAAACAAAGCGACGCCAGACCTCTATTTGCTAAATGGGCTGGAAGGAGCTGTTATTTTGCAAACTCCCCCTAACATTCTTTTTCAGAAAGATCCCCAGAAGGAATAACTCAGGGGCAAGGGCTATTGAAACGTTAATCCTCGGGGCTCCCTCTAGGGAAAAGTGGGCCTGAATTTTAAATGAGAGGACTGAGCACCCAGGAAATGATTCCTTTCTGCAGCAGCTTTAGAGGAAAGCATCCATTTGAAGCGTCTGAAGCTACAAATTTAGCCTCAGAAGCACCGAAGATCGGGCTGTTCGTGAAACGCTGGGATTTCTACCCCTGGCGCCACTGGTCCCCGGTTTTCGTTTTTTTGAGGCACAATGTTTTCATCCTGTATTTACGTTTGGGAGTGGAGGTCCTGGGAGACCCATCTGTGTTTTATGTTGTATTTCCTGTGTTTCAAGATCCATGTGGAATTCCTATGTACGTACTAAGATATAAAAAAACAAGCCTCTGAAATTGACAAAAACCAGTCAATTATCCACCCAGACCCACAGCGGACTGTCAATATTCCCAGGTGCCCATTTACAGGGCGGGCCCCAGCCTGCCCACAGCTGAAGATCTGGGGTGTCATCAGAGCCGACTGCAGGGGAAGCAGCTCTGCCTGGAGTCAGCAAAGCCTCCTGGAGGGCGGAGGTGGGAGCAGGGACGGCCCCCTCCCTGGCTAAGGAGACCGCAGGGACTCCCGGCTCCTCATGGGGACTCTGATGAGTTGTCGGCCTGGGGCTGAGGTTGCACTAATTCATCCCCTTTGCTTCTCAACCTGCTTATCCGGTTGAAACCAGGTCAGAAACCACACATCCCTGGGCTGCCCTAGAGGAGGAAAGCGTTCACAAAAGCTCCCTCCTGGCCTCCCACAGGCGGTTAGCCGGTCTCCCCTCGGGGCCTGCAGGTCTCCCTGCACCCCGGTGCTGAGACTGTACCTTGGTACTGAGACTGTGCCCCGATACTGAGACTGTACCCCGGTGCTGAGACTGTACCATGGTACTGAGACTATACCCCGGTACTGAGACTGTGCCGTGTCTAACTGTCTGACCCCTGGGAGGTGAGACCCTGCTTCTCCAGGAAAAGCTGGGCCCAGCCAGTGGAGTGTGGACCCCACAAGGAAATAATGCAGGTGCCTCTACTCTGCAGCCCACACCCCTGAAGTGGCTAACCCCACTGCACAGCCGCATCGTGCAAGGCGTGTTCTCAGCCCCACTGCTGGGTGGCTGCTGTCTGCACCCCACCCCAACGTTTCCATTTAGTGGGTCTCGGGCATGGCCTGAGTGTCAAGGTTTTTTTTTAAACAATGTTCCAGGCGACTTCTGTGCAGCTCAGCGTTTCTACCGCGTGGAAGGTACAGCCACTCGCACAGCGGAGCGAGGCATTGTGTGAGGCTGAAAAGAAATCACGTGTGTGGACACTCGGCCAGCGGCAACTTTTTGGAATACGTGGATTTTCTGCCCTTCGGTCACGTCACAGGTGTGTTAGAAGACTGGGGGTGAGGTTCTGTGCCCCCCTAAAGCTCAGACTCCTTCCCTTTACATGTTCTGAAGGCAGGCAGTTTCTAGGAAAAAGATAATATGGCCAAACAATAGCTCTGGGTCCTCAGCTGGACCGGAGGCGAGGGCCACGCTGGACTCTCCAGCTCAATCTTGACCTTGGGGATCGCCGGTGGGGGCCCAGGTGCTGTTCTCCAGAGGGGACCCCCAAGATCACTTTCCCAAGGAGGTGCCTTCAGTCTCCAGATTCGACCCCTGCAGCCCGGGCAGAGCACACCCCGTGTTCAGCTTTGCCGTCCCTCTCTCTCCTTGTCGGGCAAAGTCTTCACTTCTGTGTTGACTTTGGTGCCAACCTTAGCTGGCAACAGGGCAGAGCTCCTGCCTTTCGATGATGAAAACTCGTCCAGGGAGACCAAACCCCTGCCCGCCCGTATCAAACACAGCAGACAGCCTGGGTTTGACATGCTCTCGGGCTGGGCCCTCCCCCTCCCCCACCCGCACAGCAGGGAGGACATGCTGAAAACCCTTCAAAGCGCCGTGCTCCTGCGTCTCCTGCAAGGTGACATTGGTACAGACTCACGCCTGTGGGAGGAAGAGGGGGCCCAGGCCTGCTTCCCGGGTGCACCTTCACTTCCAAGCCCTGTGATCACACTCCCGCCAGCCTTCCTATCCCTTCTGCTCTGGGCCCGGAGCCTCAAGTTGTGCAGCATGCACGTTCCTCCTCTGTATGAACAACAGTCAACAGCACACACCAATGCCAGGCTGCGTGCTGGAACGCCAGAGGCGTAGCAAGCCATTCGTAGGTGAGGACCATTGAAGAGGCCACAAAGCCACAAAGACCTGTTAGCCTGATGCGAAATGCTTCTGACTTCTTGCCTGAATGTGCCAGGACGCCGGCGGGCACCATCGTTTCATAGTACCATCTCAAACAAAGAGCCCCACTCGGTGCCTGATGTGGAGGCAAGGCCCGTGCAGGTTAGCAAATGACGTTCATGTGGTGAATTATTTTGTGTTTTCATGCTCCTGCGTTGAAGGACTCCTACAAGTTCTCCTGGATGGATAGCTGGAACGGGCCAATTTCCCGGTGACAACTGCCATCAAGGTTCTGGTGCTCAGAGAGGACACAGCAAGAAGGCAACAAGCCAGGAAGAGGGTCCTCCCCAGACATGACCCTTGCCAGCACCTTGATCTTGGACTTTGCAGCCTCCAGAACCATGAGAAATACATTGTCCATTGGTTAAGCCACCCAGTCTATGGTATTTTGTTATAGCAGCGTAAGCTGGCTAAGGCATGAAACAGGGACTCAATAAAGACAGGAAATGTCCTCAGCTTTATTAGTCATCAGGAGATTCACATTAAAATTACAGACAGCTTGGCTCAGTGGATAGAGCGGCAGCCTGTGGACTGAAGGGTCCCAGATTCCATTCCAGCCAAGGACACAAGGGAGTGTGCAGAAGGCAGTCAATCAATGATTCTCTCTCGTCATTGATGTTTCAATCACTCTCCTTCTCCCTTCCTCTCTAAAATCAATAAAGAAATATATTTTTAAAAAATAAATAAATAAAATTACAGAGTGATATCACTTAAAAAATGACTCAAACAAAAATGATAAGAAAGAGCACATGTTAGGGAACCAGCAAGAGCAATGGAAATGGCCAGGCACTGCTGTTGGGAATGCATTAATCCAACCACTCAGGGAATCTGATTTAGCGACCCCACCCCTGAACCTGAGTCCCTGAGAACGCCATACGTATCTTTACCAAAAGAAATAAAAGGTTCACAGTGACACTATTTCTAATAGCCACAGGCTGGAAGCAACCTCAAATGCCGGTCACTGTAGAACGGATATACCGTGGTGTATTCACAGAATAGAACGCTGTCAGCAATGAGAATGGACACCCTACGGCCACAGGCAAGAATGAGGCAGAGTCTCACCCACCAACATAACACTCAGCAGAGAGTCAGCCTGAGGCACAGACGCTGCCTCAGGCAGTTGTAAGTCAAAACAACGATCACTCCGGTGGGGAACCGGAGGCTCCCCATGCTAACATGTTTGCTTTCTTGCCCTGGATTCAGTTCCAAAAATCCATCCAACTAGTACACTTAGGATATATGCCCTTTTCTATATGCATATTTTAATAAGACATCTGTAAAAGCATGTTCCTTTTGGGGGCAAAATCGTCCTGAGAACAATTGGCTCATCCTATATAATAAAAGCCCAGCAACTATAATGGCAGAATGACCACTCAACCAGCCACTATCAGGTGCACTGACCACCTCTTAGTCCCTTTCCCTGGCTGGCAGGCTCCCATCGCCCGATGGCAAATGGGGAGCAGGGGTGGGTGGCGAGGGATGTGGGTGGCATCAGGCCAAGGCCCCCACCCCTCTGAGCGCCCCACACACAGAAGGTGAGGGCAGGGCCATGAGCGGGCAGGACCGGCTGACCTCTCGGTACCTCCCGCCCCCTGCCCAGCCATCAGGCTCTAATGGCCCGATGGTGAACTGGGAACCCGGGGTGGCTGCCAGCAGGCGGGAAAGATGGCCTAGAGAACGGACCCATGCATGGATTTCGTGTGCCAGGTCGCAAGGTTGATAATAAGTCGAAAGAGACTCCGCCGGCCAAACAGTAATTGTACAATCTATACAGCCAGGCTGGGTGACCTCAGCCCTGGACCTCAGCTCTGTCACTGTGACAGTATCTAAGAATTTCTGCAAAGGCTCTTGGGGAAGACCAAGGTGAGCTCTCCATTACAGGAGGAGGGAGAGGAACGGTAACGAGGAGTGATGTTCATAGAGAGAAAGAGGCGATTTCCCTGTGAAATGTGCTCCCCCCCCACCCCCCGGGGATGTCCAGGGGCATATGCAGTAGAGAGGCCTCCAGTCCCTTCCCACCCTCATCAGGGGCCTGTTCTGGGCTGGGTTGGGGGCAGCCTGTCTGGCTGGATCCTGCCTGGGGCCTCCTCTCGCTCACGCTGCTCTCCAAGCCTTTTAGTGAGGACTCTCCCAGCCCCTTAATTACTCTCCTTCCCTCCATCAATCCATTAGCTCTCCTGTGATCGCTCTCACCATGAACGCTGCCCCTGGCTTACTGCACCTCGGAAGCCTGGAAGTGAACACGCTTCTTGCCAGCAGCTAGCCTCCTGAGGTTTCTAGGACTTTGAGTCAATTAACTCCACGCGGGGAGAGTGCTCGAACCTGCAGCCCGCATCCTCAGGAGGTTTCCAGAACCCCTCGATGGCTCCAGGAGCTCCCCCACCCCACCCCACCCCAGCTGCTGGGGCCTGACCGTTGTGTTGCAAGCGAACAAGAACTGGCTGAAATCCCAGACTGCCTCTCTCTCATGGAGCCACCGAGAATGTTACCTCGGGTGTCTTAACGACAGTTCTAGCAACCAGATGGAAAGACAGTGACCTGTAATTTTAAGCCGCCCAGGGCGTGCCCTTTGCCACGGCAGCCACGGGAAACCAATAGGTAGAGAGAGCGTGGACCAGTGGGATGGGAGCTGGGTGGGAGCAGGGAGGGCCCGGGAGAGGAAGGCAAGCAGGGAAGGTCTCCCGTTGGTGGCGTAAGTGATGGTGGTTCCACTTCTTAGTCGTTCCACCTACTAAGATTAATACACCACGTCTGGCCGGCAAGGCTCAGTGGCTGAGTGTTGACCTAGGAACCAGGAGATTGTGGTTTGATTCCTGGTCAGGGCACATCACCAGATTTCGGGCTCGATCCCCAATGGGAGGTGTGCAGGAAGCAGCCAATCAATTATTCTTTCTCATCCCTGTTTCTAGCTCTCTCTCCTTTCCTTTCTGAAATCAATGAAAATATGTCTATTTTAAAAAGAATGGGTTCTAGAAGGCAACACAGGCAGCATAGAGACCAGCGGGCAGCCCACTGTACCAACTGCCTCATACCCACTCATTCACTCACCCATGCCTGCATTCATTCATTCATTCATTCACTCACCCATACTCATTCTATCATTCATTCAATTACTCTTTCATTCATTCACTCACCCATACTCATTCTTTCATTCACTCAATTACTTTCATGTATTTACTCACTCACTCATACCTACTCTTTCATTCATTCACTCACTCACTCATACCCAGTCATTCCTTCACTCACTCACATCTGCGTTCAGTGATTCCCTGAGTCGCCTCCACTGGGTTGTGGATTCCACAGGAGTGAAAACCTGCTCTGCTGAGCCTCTGGCGGGTGCCCCCTGAACCCTGAGAAAGGAGGGGCAGAAAGGTGACTCCTGTGAGTGTCCTGCAGCCAGACCCTCCTGCCTCTAGGTCCCTGCCTTTTGATGAATCACCAGGGGCAGCCACCAAATCATAATGTGATTACGCCGGAGTCTTTAGGCCAAAGAAGAGAGAGAGAAAATCAATGAATCAACAACCTGATAGACTTCCAGGCACCCACCCAACTCATTCATTACTGAGAGAAGCGGCCTGTGAGTGAGGGTACTGTTCCAGCGCCCGGCACCCTGCCCACAGGGAAGAAGCACCCAGGACATCTGCCATGAAAGGCCGGGGGGGGGGGGGGGGGGCAAGGCTGGGAAACAGGGCTTCCGGGACCCGGATGGCTGAGCAGACGCCCAGGAGGCCTGTCCCAGCCTCCAGGAACTGGGGGAACCTGCAGACAGCCTTGGGGACCTCATCTCCGCTGGAAGGAGCGAGCCCAGAGACGCAGTGGGAGCAGAGATGTGTGGGGAGTGGGGGAGAAATCTGGG
The DNA here is from genome assembly GCA_004026805.1 of Lasiurus borealis. Classification (NCBI taxonomy): domain Eukaryota; kingdom Metazoa; phylum Chordata; class Mammalia; order Chiroptera; family Vespertilionidae; genus Lasiurus; species Lasiurus borealis. The sequence continues at coordinate 77,418 of PVJN01001530.1, forward strand.
GCAGGGAGAAGGAGAACATGAAGGGACGTGGCAGTGAAAGACCAGGCTTGTGAACAGATCTCTGTTGACGGAGCTTATGGAGGCAGATTTGTCACTGTTAAGCCTGAATTCCTTTTGAAGCCTGGCACCCCAACAGCCACGTGTGGAAAAGCGCCCCCAGATTCCAATTCTCTTTTCTTTGTTTCTTCCTCTTCACACGAACTAGCCCTGGGAGCACGCAGCCACACCCCCACGTGTACACTGAATTCGGTGATTCCTCACTTGTTGGGTCCCTAGCGTCCCCCATGTCCCGCGGGGATGGTCACCCCCAATGATATCACCAAATAAGAACACCCCTCTGTACTGAGCGCATCTGGGCCTCTTAGGGCCACTGACCCGTAGAACCACCCTGCAGGGTGGACGGCATGGTTCTTCCCAGATGACCACCCGCCCTGGAGTCATGGAGGTTGAGGACATGACTGAGACCCCAGCGCGTGGAACTTCATAGAGACTGACTTCTAAGTTGACCTCCTACCACCTCCAGCTGCCTGGATAAAGCCCAAACTCGTCAGCATGAACCCCCACCTCTGCTGTCAAGGTCTAGCTTCTGTCCACCGCCTACCAGTCTCAGTTCACGACACCCACTGCTCGCCCCAGCTCTGGAAGCCCCGTTATCCGATCATTGGAGCTTCTTCACCCTAAACACGTGCCAGGGGTTTGTGCCCCCGGGTGGTTGTGTTTTGTGTTGCTGCATTTCTGCCTGGAAGGTTTGCTCTCCTTCTCAACTTCTCCTGCCTTTCAAGGCCCTTAGTCATCAATTAGTGCGACGCTGCTGAAGTCCACTCAGGACGCTCCCCACCAGTGGAGGCTCTGAGGTTGCTCGCCAGGGTTAACCATCCAGATTTTTAGGCGTGAGTAGGGGAATCCGCTTTGCTAACAAACTCCCCCCGTGGCAATTACGCTCCACACAATCAGGAACGCGACTTCGGGAGACTCCAAGTTCCAAGAGGATGTGCTCACACCTACTCCTGGTGCCAGGGGCAGAGGCTGGCCCGGAGAGGACCCCAAATGTTTAGGAAGCCATTACATGAGCAGCCAGGGCTCCTCAGGCATAAATGGCTTTCAGTGGGATTGTTGGACGGACACACAGATGGGTCGTGGGCGGATAAATGGATGTGATGGCCCAATGCCACTACCTCTTTTGTCCAGGAAAATGTCACTGACCTTCCACGCCCAAGTGGCAACAGCCACACCCCTCCTGTGCTCCCACCACTTTCCTGATTGGATAACGGGAGCTGTGGGCCTCCTGCCAGTGGCCTATGACCTTGTTGAAGGCAAAGAACGTGTGTCTTTTTCTTCTCTTCATCCCAACACTGAACAGAGAGGTCTGGCTCCATTTGCATCAATAAATGTGGGTGCACTAAAGCAGTCGCTCAGAAACTCCTGAACAAAGGAGCCCGTGAGCACATGAGGCGGGTTCCGGGTGAAGGTGAAACAGACCTGGGACGGTTGGGGTGGGGGGTGGAGGTGCAGAGGGGAAGCAGGAATCCTGAGATCCGCAATTCCCTGCACTTGGCAAAAGGTAAGCACCTCTCTTCCTGCCCAGTCCCGGGGCTGGGAGCAGAGGGAGCCGCCATATGGGGCGGCGAGGACAGGATGTCTCTGGGAATAACAGACTCAAGACGGGGCGTCCCCAATGTGCTGGCAGCGGGTGTTGCTGGCAGCGCCCAGCCCCGCCCACCCGCGCCCGTGGGCAGCTGTAGCTTGAAGAAGTGGAACTCCGGGGCTTCAGGAGACAGGCTGATGCGATGGAGAAAGAGGTCTGGGCTTGGGATTGTAGTCCCCGGGGCGAGAATCCCAGCTCTCCGCTCACCAGCTCCGTGACGGGGTTCTCTCCTCTCCTGACTGTAAAACTCAGCCCAAGACAGCCCCCCTCTGCCCTCTGCACACTGGCCTTTGGTTAAAACGACCGTGCGCCCTAGCTTTGCTCACCAGCGTCCCAGTCCATGCCCGTTATCCTGGAAAAATTAGAAACAGCACCCCCTTTTGGTCTCAAAGGTGCCCCAAGGCAAAGACTAAATTACATGGTCGGCACACACTTGACTCATCCTTCTGCACCCCCGTCCTCAACATGCTGGGGTCCAGGATAGGAGCTGGGTGTAACAGACTTTCCCTCCGCCCAGTCAAGAATCACTGCACTTGAGTGGACACTTCATGAGAGCAAAGGCCAAATCTGGCTCATTCTCAGCCGGACCTCCAGCATCATCCAGTACTGAGTACCGAGTCCTCAATCAATATCTGCTGAATGAATGAGTGAATGCATGAATGGTCTGAACAGGTCAGCCTCCTTCTCCTGTGCTCACACAGCATCCAATCTGCATCTCCCTATCTCAGTACCCAGGAAAGTGCCCGCCTCACAGCAGATGCCAATCAGCGGGTTGCTGATGGATGAGTACCTGTAAATCCCCCTTTCTTCACCTGTAAAACGGGGTGTCCTTTGCTTGGGTGCAGACAAGGCAGCAAGTGCTTCATGAACTTTCCGTTCAGTGAGACCTAAGGACTGTCTCGCTGTCGGCAGACACTTCGATGTTCTGAAAACAGCGGGGCGCAAATCCCAAGTCTGAGCCTGGACCGCAGCGGAGGCCGCAGCAATGCTCCTCGTTGGGTGAGGTTTTACCACCACCTGTTGTGGCCATTTTTTCTTTCTGGCTCTTCTTTGCTGGCCCAGCTGTGCTGGCTGCTGCATTTTACCTCTCAGCCCTGAGCAGGCCATAAAAAGGGAACGCAACGTCATTAACATGTTAATGGCCCCGTCAGTCACCGGTGACAGACACTATACTTCCCGTCCGGAAGACAACACAGGCAGGACGCTTCACATGTTAAGGTGGGCACATGGATCTGCTCTCGTGGCCCACGCCAGTTCCTCAGTCTTCGTTAAGGCAAGGAGCCAACCCAGAAGGGCCAAGGAGCCAGATACCAGAGGGTGTCCGCCATCTTTCTACCTTACCCGTCTTCATTGGCTCAGTTAGAGCATCTGGTCAGGTTACCATGGTTACCACAAATACAGATGGCTGCTGAGGAACTGTCTGGAAGACGTGCCTCTATGTTCTGAAATATCCCTAGCAAGTGCGTGTGTCTGGTCTACCTGTCCTGTCTCCACGATGCATCTGCACGAAAGAAAACTGCTTCTCATTTCTTCCTTCCGTTGTTTTTATTGATGTCATCGATGCTCATGACTGGTCATCAAATCAGCAATTGACTACCCCAACGCGACAAATTTCAACTTTTTCAGCTATGTACTGTGTACTTCCTACCATATTATATTTTTACCTCAAATGTTGGCTATTACTATGATTCTTTCTTTTCTTTTCTTTTTTACTCCTCACCTGAGGACTTGTTTTTATTGACTTGAGAGAGATGGAGAAAAAGAGACAGAGAGAGACAAAGACACACTTCAATGTGCGAGAGAAACATCGTTCGGTTGACTCCCATATGCGCCCAACCAGGGGGAGAATCTGCCGCCTCCTGGTGTTCAGGACAGCGCTCCAACCAACCGAGACCCGGCAAGGGCTGATTCTGGATTTCTCCGTTTTCTACATTATCTGAATCTATCACAGGAAATGCAGCTGAGCCCTTTAAATTTCTCCTACGCCCGCCCTCCACTCATATTCTCCCGCCTCCCCATGATATTCTCCTCCACTTCTGCGGGGGAAGGGGCCAGAGGGACAGCAGCTGACCTTTCTACTGGCTCCAGCTTACTCCTCCCACTGACCAGCTGGCCCCCGTGCCTCCCTGCTGGGCTCTCAGAGCTCATGATCTCAGACCACATGGTGGTCATACATGCCTCATGCCTTTGCACACATGTTCTCGGTTTGACTCCTCCTGAGTGCCCGCAGTCTGTCTATCACCTCCTCTGGGGTTTACCCAACAGCCCCCCCACAGGCCTCAGGCTCTCCCACAGTACTCTGAATTCACCTCCATGAGGGACCCACCGCGGTGCACTTGACCGTGTGCATACGTTTCCAGCACTCGACTTTGCTCTTTGGAGGGAAAAGAGCTGCATCCTCTTATTCGTTTGCCATCTTCCCAACGTCAAGTACATGACGGGGACTCAAACTGTGCATTGCCAGAATACAGGACTGCGAGAATAAGGGTTCAGCAACCAAGCCCCCCCTTTCCACAAAGTCGCCTTCATTTCCAATGATGCCTCCCCAGCCCCCGAGGCTGCAGGAGGCCTCCGCTGGCCCACGGAAGCCATCGCCGAGGCCTGGCTATTTCCGGTGTAACATTTAGAAAGATACACTCGCTGTCCTGTGATATTTGTGAAGGCATGTCTCTACGCTGGGAGCTGCAGGTGATGGCAAAGTTCGAAGGACCAAGTCGATTTATTGAATCAGACATCAGAAGGGGCATCCCGTCCGGCTCCCGGTAAAGGCCAGACATGGATTTTTTAAAGACAAAACCATGAGCTGTCTCGCCTTTTTCCTAAGGGGAAAATAGAAGTTGGGGAACTTCTCAGAACCGGGGTGACTGACCTATACCAAGACTGGGGGATTGGTGGTAAAGTGGGAGCAGCTCTGGCGTTGTGATTTGCTCCCACGTCTGCAACCGCAGGTGAGCTGGTCCACGTGGATGCCCACGGAAAGGCTCAGAAGGCCATGCAAGTGCCCGCCCGCCCGCCCTGGTATCTGAGCTTCTGCCACTTGAGAACCCTTCCCGGGAGAGACGGGTGGTCGCAGAGGCTGCACGTGAATCAAAAGACCGAGGCAAATTGCACCCCTGCCACTTCTGGTGGGTCAGGAGGCCTCGCGGATTCGGTTTCCTCTCCAGGAAAACAACAAGCGACGATGACATACGCATCACAGACCCCGAGTATGAAAGCATTCTGTCGCTGGTGGAAAATGGATGCAGCTGAATTCTTTCCTGGATAGTCATACATAGCAAATCTGGCGAGAGTGCGGTTCCCACGTTCCCCTTTTACGACAAAACGAGACGCTGAGGCTCAGAGGGGTCATTAACCTGCCCTTTGCATCTCGCTAAGCTCTGTGGTTCGCTCCTATTGTTGTTACTGGATGTGATCGCGACCATGCTGAGAATTACACACAAAATACAATGTCATCCTCCTGGTTACCTTGGGTTCTTTTTCAGTCCTTACCTCTCTGGCTTAAATTATTTTTATTAATAATTGAACCAAAAGAATCATAAAAATCGCTTCTGCATCTCCTATGAAAGTACTATTTAATGTATTATTTATTATGTCATTAAAAGACTCCCGTATACTGTAAAAAGAAATAAAGTCCTTTCAGAGTGTCCTGGCAGGAGGCGAGTTTGTACCTCTTTAATAACAGGTGTCCTTCCTTCTGACCGATAGAGAGCACTTGAATCCATCACGTTTTCTTTCATTTCTGCCCCCAAAAGTGTCCAAAGCAAATTTACTCTCAAGTGACTCAAAATGTTGTTTCTTCATTCATTTTTAACTCATCGATCGAATTCTTAATGTCATTTATTAATGACAAGCACTGTCCTGGGGTAGGGATGTCGCAATGGAATGAAAATATGTAAACTCCCGTTCTCTCGATTGTAATAATACGAACAATAAAGATTTATTTTTTAAAGAGAGAGAGAAAAGAGAAGATCAGTTAACAACAGCATTGAAGAGATGGTGACTGAAGATTTTCACAACCAGTGAGCTAATGCAACATCGCAAGCCACCGAGTCTTTTTTTAACTTGTACCACATTTAACAGCTACTCGAGTCCTATAAACAATTGGATAATTGATTCCTCGGGTCATTTCTGTTGACAGCTGGATGAGACATTTCCTAACTTTGTTCTTCTCAAGGTGCCTTCCTGGCCAGAACTGTTCCAGAGCCAGGAGCAGTCTGTGTTTCTTGTCTGAAATGTGCTGAATTGCGTTTTCCTTGTTTCATCATTGCATTTATTAACCTCCACGGCACAAACTCATATTGCCTGCTTGCATCTCCCATTCATATTTCTTGGGCTTTTTTGTATCTCTTGACAAGCCACAGATTCTTTTTTTAAAAAAGGACAATATGTTTTCTCTTTTTTTAATTATGTTTTTACTGATTCTAGAGATAGAAGAAGGGAGGGGAAAGAGAGAGAGATAAATGTGAGCGAAAAGCATCAATCAACCACCTCCCACATGGCCCCCACTGGGGATCAAGCCCCCCACATGCGCCTGTGTCTTGACTAGGAATTGAACTGATATTTTGGCACATGGGACAACCCTCAACCAAGTGAACCACACCAGCCAGGGCTCAATCGTGTTCTCTCTCTCTCTTTCTCCCTCTCTCTCTCTCTCTCTCAAAGTGATTTTAGGGAAAAGGGGAAGGGAGAAAGAAAAAGAGAAGGAAACGTTGATGTTGACAGAGAAACATAAATCAATTGCCTCCTATACACACCCCATATGGGGATCAAACCCACAACCTGGGTATGTGTCCTGACCAGGAATTGAACCTGTGACACTTTGGTGCATGAAACGATGCCCAACCAACTGAGCCACCTGACCAGGGCAAGCCACAGATTTTTAAGCAAAGACCTGAGGTGGCTGAGGAAGGAGCCAGGGACACATCTAGGGGAAGATTACTCCAGGTATAGGAAACATCTAGTGCAAACATCCCAAGGCAAGAATTCCAATTTGACTGGAAATAAGTGAACAAAAGAGAAATTAGATCAACGAGGTGAAAGGACAAGGTCAAGTATTACGGAACCTTTAACATCCTTGGCTTTGGCTGAATCTGAGTGGGAAGCCACTTTCTCAAAGGAAGACAGACGTGATCTGACTCATCTTTCAATTTCATCGGGTTTTCTATGGTTGCATAACAGTTACTACAAACACAGTAGCTTCAAACAGCACACGTTTACCGCCTCACAGTTACTCCAGCGCTCTGCCTGGGGTCGCACAAGGTGGAAATCAAGGCCTGGGCAAGGCCAGGATCTTATGGGGGAGGGTATCCAGCAAAGCATTTGCTCCTGCGTTCATTTAGTTTAATGCATGCATTCAGTCCCCTGCCACTGCCGGCTGGGGTCCCCACTGCCTTGCTGGCTGTCACTCTCACTAAAGGCTGCAGGCATTCCTCGGTATACGGCTCCTCCATCTTCGAAGCAAGCAAGGGCACATGGAATTTCCTCAAGTTTCAAGTCTCTGCCCACATTCTTATTATTCAAATGAATGAGAGAGAGAGAGAGAGAGAG